>JABUQX010067498.1:0-25109 GCA_015478945.1 Trachelipus rathkii
AGGATCTGCGCACACGAGAAGCAGTACAAAGTTAATGCGCACGAAGAAAAAGCACAAAGTCAATTGCGCACGTATGAGTGAAATAGCGCAGGTGTGAAAACAAATGCGCACCTCTGAAGTGAACTGCGCCGTTTAAAGGGAACAGCGCAGGTGTGGAAACAAATGCGCACTCGAAATGAACTGCGCACTTTAAAATTGAACAAACAGCGCAGGTGTGAAAACAAATGCGCACTCTTGCAATGAACTGCGCACATTTAAAGTGCAACAGCGCAGGGCGTTGAAAACAAATGGCGCACCTGTCTGAATGAACTGCGCACTAGTTAAAATTGAACACGCCACGGTGTGAAAACAAAATCGCACTCTTGAAATGAACTGCGCACATTAAAATTGAACAACGCAGTTTGAAAACAAATGCGCACTCTTGAATGAACTGCGCACATATGCAGTAGTCGTATCATCACAGTCACCGCCCGTTTCGCAACGCACAGAACTGCACCGTTTCCGCACTGCCACCGGCCAGCGCGCTTCGCACGCACCAGAACGCACACGACCGTCCTCACTGCACCGCACCGCACCGTTTTCGTCTCATCCTCTGCACACCGCCTTCCGCACAGCACCGCACCGCACCGTTCGCACCAGCCACCAGGACTGTACCGCACCGTTCCGCACAGCACAGCACGAACCGTTTCGCACGCACCAGAAACTGCACCCGCACCACAGATTTTGTGCTGCAGCTTGTTACCCCACTACTCGCGCGCTCATACTACAACCTCGAACACTGCACATAAAGGAATGCTATAAGCATTAATATGCAAAACACCCTTCGCAATCTGCACAATAAAGAATTTTTATTAAAAATTGCAGATAGTGCAATATGTTCGGCGGTTTTGTGCTTTGAAAGTAAAAGCACGTATAGTGTATGATACGAACGAAAGTTGACACACCCGTTTAAATAAATAAGCGAACCCAGGACATCTCAAAATTTTATACTAAGTATATGTTGTTAATAATATTACTAGGCACAATAAGCACTTTAAATTATAGCGCAAAAAAGTTCCAATCCTCTCTCACAAAAAAATCATAGCTTCGTAATGCTTTACCTCACTAAGATACTAAAGGCAATATTAATAAATAGTATTTATGCAAATTACGAGATTTTACTCAAAAATATTACGAAAAAAAGTTTCAAGGTATTGCTAATTGGAGAGAGTGGACTCAGAAGAACACATTCTCATTAGCAAAAGAACTGTGAGTGTGAAATATTACCACTGGCAGAAGGTATGGTGGTATATGAAGGAAGCAGTTTAATCAAGCAGTATTTGAATTTTCATAATGTTATAGAAAATTATTTTACAAATTGCAGAATTTGTAAAGTAACAATTCTTCAATGATATAATCTTAGCGTGAACTGAAAATCGTTTGATGTTTACAGATTTGAGTCAAATCAATTTTCTATACACATTAATCTCTTAAGGTATCATTGTGATTATTGAGCCTCACAAGGTATTATTGCAAGGCTCAATAAACACAATGGCACCTTAAAAAAATTAATGATATTAAGATATTTTCAGTAGACTGGTGACGGTAAGTAGATTAGTTGATTGGAAAATTGCTTCTTTTCCACAGTTAGATTGAAATACGTTTCTTTCAATCAACAGTTAGTTAACTGGGTAAACTTCTCTTCACCTACGTAGGCCTTAATACCATGTAGATACGACAACACAGTTTAAACATTTATCTTGAATAGTTAACAACATTGACAAAGCCTCATAACATAATTTTGATCATGAAATTAAAGACTTCAGATTTAACGCATAATTTCACGTTAATCGAATCAAAAAGGCAAAAAACGGAGCTTCACAAATTGGGTTATTTCGGCTATATATTCACACACGAAAGTAAAAAGCAAAAGAACAGATTAACAGACGGTAGGTATTATATCGACACGAAGCAAAAAAAAGGCAAAAGACTTTGACTTAGTAATTTTTTTTACCGAGTGAGATTCTTAGCTTGTTTCTATGTTCCCTCTTCAAAATATACAAAAGGCAAACATTTCTCCATAAATCAGTATAGCGAATAAACAAATAGATAATGAAAAAACGCATTACATTTAGATTTCAGTAATTCGGATTTTGAACATTTGACAAAATAACTTGTAGAGAGAGAGTGAAAGGTGGCTCTCGCTCTCGAATATTTGATAAGAATAATATTAAAAATTACGCTATATTATATTATTCATATATATGTATTATAATATCTATAGGTAATATTATATATACTCTCATAGTAAAACTAATTGGTTAAAAATTTCTGCAAACAGTCTGATAGTATAATTCATGAAGACTCAAGCATTCCCCATACAATTATCATTCAATTTTGCAATGCAACAGAAGAAGTCTCGACATATATTTGTCAATTTAAACTCACAAATCATCACTTTTAGATTGAATATCTTGGTAGAGATTTAATGTAATCATTCGATATCGTAGGATAATGAAAAATCTTTTTTTTTTAGTTTTAAAAGTAAACTTAATATCTTTTTCTGTTATTTTATCTTTTATCAATATAATAGAATTTTATATATTTATATTATTTATATATACGTTATATATACAGTTACGGCCTGGAAAATACTATTCTATTATATATATATTTATATATATAGTTTATATTATTTTTATATATATCTATTTATTATATATATTATATTATCTATTTATAATTATATTATGTGTAAATAACAATAAGCCATAGCATTATCAATTTTAATAAATTCTAAATTATATTTTTCTTTTTAAATTAATCAAGACTTTTTGTAGTTTTTATTTTAACCCTCCATCTTGAATATTGGCGTTATCTTCCAACAGATAAAACCCCATTAAAATTTAAATTTTCAGAAAATATTAATAATAAAAAGTTTAAAGAATGTACTAACAGTGAGCATAACTCATTAAATTGTTTGAAAGAAAAAACGATTTTTTTTAAAGTATATATTTATACTCACTCTTCACTTATCAAGTATCATTCATACGTGGGTCTCCACAGATACCCTCTTTCGCAAACTTGAATTCAGTAGGTTTCATCATCTTTCTCTTGAGTGTTTTCATCTTGATGTAAACATTTGAGCTAGTGTCGTAGACAATTGTATGTCCCAGGAACGATTCAAATTACTTAACTGTTAATATATTTAAATAAGATAATAAATAAACAAAAATATTATAATATTTATTCTAATATCTAATATATATATATATAATAATATATATAGGTTATACTATATATATATATAACTATTATTATATATATTATTTATATATATATATATATACTATATATATTATATTATATATAATATATTATTTATATATATATAATATAATATATATAATAATATATATTATATTATATTATATATACCTTGATAATGGTAATATATATATATATATTATATTATTAATATATATATTATATATATATATATATTATGATATTATATATATATAATATATTAATATAATATTATATATATTTTGCTTTATATATATATTAACCCCAAATGGAATGGAACACTGGCTAGTTAACAACAAACAAAATGACTGCTTCACCCCAAAATCCCACTATTACCTTACTCACTCCAGACAAAAGAGAATCTAACCCACAAAACCATATATCTTACAAACCTCATCAAATACTCACCAAACAACCCACCATTCTAGGTTTGACCTTTAGCATTTGTATGACATTACCAAACAACCACCCACCCACCCCACCTCATCAACAATATATATCACTTCAAGAGTAACACAAATTAAATTCACTGAAAACATTAACTGGAACAAAATTTTGACCAACATAAAGAAACTCTCACAATGGTATACAGAAAATGTTGTCCGGTCCTTCCTAAATTATGCATCACCTGCTTAGGCTCCCATAATATCACAATCCAATATTAATAATTAGAAACGGTGCAAAATAAAGCTTTCAGGATAATAACACGCTGCCTTCACTCTACACGTATTCTTTATTTACCAACTGAAACAAAAAATATCACCTTTAAAAGCCCATTTTGACATGATAGGGTGTCAATTCCACAGTAAATCTTCTCTCATTAGACCACCCTCTCACCTAGAAGGAAAAACAATCATACCAGCATTATACTATTCTAACATTTACAAAACGCTTCCCCCACCCCCCAACCCCAAATACTCCCACTACTAAACACATCCCCACACAATTACCCCTAAGAATGATCCCCGCATATCCATATAACACAATATATCAAACACGCCCACCCAAAATATCCTCTACGCCCTGCGGAATAAACTTTGGATCGTCAAACCCGAGTAATGCTGTCCTGTCTCCCCTCACTTCCCTATCCCTCCCTTTAAGAATACAAATGTAGAATCAATAAAACATACCTACAGCTGAAAAATATATATATAGTATATTATAATAATACTATAATATATATTTAGGGACCTGGTACCGATGGATCTGTGTTATCTGTTAGTATTGCCATTTTTTAGATTCGTATCCAGTATCGTGTCAAAATGGCCCGATTACTTCTTTACTTTTTGGGGAATTATGAAAATATTTTAGATTCAATATAATCTCGTTCGATATATGCATAGCTGAGTACCAAGTGTGAGTGCTTTTTTTCTCTCACTTCCTTTCCTAGAGCTGCTGTTGTAGACCGTCACCGTTCTTCTCTTCAGCGGTAAAATTTTACCATTTTGGACAGGCCATTATTATTATTTTATTAGAGATTTCATCTACTTTTTTAGGTTGTTCATCAATAGTATTTTTTTTCTTTTATGCAATTTCGTGAGAGCGTCGTGAGTGCACTGTGAATCGATGAGGTTGTGGTATAGTTAGCTAATCATGCCCTCTTTTTTCTTGTCATGGGTCTTTAAACATTCTGGATCAAACATTTTTTTGATATTTGCTGCAATTTTGGTTTATATCGTTTTAAAAATTTAGGTTTTAGCGTACGAATAAATTTTCCTCATTCTCCTTTGTTTTTTGTCTATTTTTTTTTTTTTTTTGTGATTGCGTTTGCGTGTGATGTTAGCAGATTTTCACAGGCGTGGCTTTCTTTTGACTTTACCAACATCAATGGCTTGCACTCTAACTCTGCATCCACATGGAGAATACTCCTCTACTAACTCATAACCTAATTATGCTCTTGTCCATGCAGCACCTAGATGGCTATAGAAATTCATCCTATCAACTTGTTTAATATATTCCAACTATAAACTTATTTTATTAATTTGCCGTTGAAGTTTGAAGTATTGCCTATGTAAATATAAACATTCCAATAAAAAACACGTCTCGAGAATCCGAATCTCCTAACTTCGCGATGTTCTGTGGCTTAAAACTTTCTTCTATCTAACTACAATAGTCTTCTACTATAATAATCTTGTTCCTAACAGAACAGATTTTTCATGAACTACTTCTCACGAGACTGTTTTGACTCTTCTCATCCAATCGAGGTTCCTTCCGTATTAGCGCAAGGATTTATCAATGTTCACAAAAACAGCGGATGTTTGAGGCATCCTCTGGGAGCCTCAGTACTGCATTTCATTATGGGGGACAGCCGAACATCATTCACTTATTTTATACGATTCTGGTAGCAACTGATTAAAAAACCTATGTATTCACAGTTCCGGCATCGTCCAACCGATTCTGAACACACGCTTTGACCATGTTTCCCCTAGTCCTTCTCTCATATTCATTACAGCGAGGCTTCCGCTCCTATCGGTAAATCTTTTGACCACACCCTTATCTCACCTTAATATTTTCTATTCTCACTATCCCAACCATCTCCATCCTGCTCCTCATGCATGTTTCTTATTGCCTGGCACTTTGATCGGGCCGATGGGGAGGGCGCATTGACCCTTGCCTTTATCTATGCTAACTATACTTGAGCTTGACTGCTTTGAGAACTCTATAGACGGCTCAAGATATCGCCGATAAAGTGGGGACGGTATGTTCATGGATGAGCAGGTTCATTCCTTCATTGACTAAAATTTTTTCTCAAATCCATGGTTCGACTCGCTCTGCTTTCGTTCCCGGCCATTCAGGCTATAGAGACTCAATGCTTATCAGGTGCTTCGGCGACACAATTTCTCGGTTCTCCTATCCACTACTTGCCCAATTTAGTTCATATCAGCTAATAAAATTCGTCTGCAGGGGATACTCTTTCGACGAGCCAGAAACAGCGACTTTCACATTTAAACGAGGAAACTCGCTGAGCCTCCTTGCGTTCCTCTCTCACTGATCAATCTCTCTGGCCTTCTTTGCCAAAAACATCTCTAAAAACTTCTGTAAATCACATATTCTCCTCCTCTTATTCGCGTCTGATACGACTTCCTGTTCTCGTTAGTGCGTGACTCGAAAAGGGCCACTCTATCATCTCTTTGGCCTCTCCTATCTTCCTAATTCAAAGCCATGCGATGATTCTGGATACTGTCTCTTTCCTCCCTATTTCTACCTCTCAAGGCTGTCCTATACGGCCTTTACCTGCTCATTCCATTAGACTCGGTCCGCGTGCATGAGCTCCTTGAAATCGTATGAAGTTAGGAAGGCCACCAGGCTGGCGACCCCGGCATTGGCATTCATCTCCAAGTGTTTTTGACAGGTAGTTGTGCCCTTCCAAGTGCGCTGCGAACGAGCCGCCTACTCTCGCGTTGCAACTATATTCTCTATGCCTTCTTTTAGCATATATATACTCCAGTAGTTCGGACAGCTTGCGGCATATGTCCACAACCTTATTTCTCTCGCACAATATTAAAATGATGCTGTGCCTCTGATTCCTTCTAAACCGATATCGCCTATATGGCCTGACCTCACGTTGACATCCTTATATACTAATGCTTAAATCCCTCCTCTAAAGCGTGCCTCTCTCTCTCGGAATCATGCTGGAAATATCTCTGTTCTCTCCTTTCATGCATCTTCTACGGCCTTTCGGTAGGCTTCCCAAGATCTAGAGTGCTGATTATACTTATCCCTATAGTTAACATATTTATGGTTTTCGCCTTAGGGATCACACGGCACGCTTAGTGTCGTGGCGCTTGACATATCCACCAACAGGAGGTGGACCCTGACCGCGGTAGGTACGCCTTGTCATTGCTTCTCGCAGCTCCCGCTTCCTCTCTCCGGTTTCCTTTTCTCTTTGCTTCTTTTGTCTGCTTTCTTTCAAATCGCTCATGTCGTCTGTTGTTGATGGGGCAACTCTTCTTTTTTCTGTCGAATAGGTGGTGTTCCTCAGGATTCTGTTTTTATCTGCCACTTTATTCCTGGCTTTTTCTCAAGATCAGTCTAACCTGCACATCTAACTCTAGTCACTCCATTACTTGACGATGATTTCGACCCTCTATTCACTTCAACATCATATCAATTCTGCTCCCATTTTACTAAATGGAATTGCCTCTCTAGAATTTGCCTTTGCTTTCTTCAATCTTTCCGATATCTATTCTTGCTGATCTGGAATAGAATTTCAGGTTGCGGTCGTCTCAAGCTGTTTGTTTGAAAATTTAATTCCTTTTAAACCCAAGTTTCCCAAATTCTCTTCTCAAGACACTTTAAATTTTCCTAATCTCTTTCGACGGTTTTCTTCTTGTCTCTCCTGTTACAATATAAACTTCCTTGACCTTAACATAAACAGAAAATAATGTTTTGAAAACCTTAAATCACAGTGGTTGCTTGGGCGGCCTGAAAGAAACTGGGAGTTCTGTTTAGAGTGCTGAGACTTTTTTCCTCTTCAGATCTGCCTTGATGTCACCTTACAAGGGTCTCATTCGTACTTGTATGGGTACTGCTCTCATATCTGTGGGCTCTGGTTGGGGGTAGGAGGTCTGGTTTCATCCGGCTTCTTGAAAAGGGTTGAGTCAAAGGGCCAAAAAGACTATAAAACGTTCCATTGTTACTTTCTAGTTCAACTTGATCCTTCTATATTTGCTGGCGCAATGTTTTGGTGCTATATCCCTTATTTCTATAGGGTCTGTAGAGAGCAAGTCCGAGGGAACTATTCCACTCGCGTTTACTCCACCTTTAATGTATCCCTCTAGCACAAGGGGTGCGCTTGTGTCGGCACATTTGAGTCTTTTGTGTTTGGATGCTTAGTAACTCCAGAACTGGTAACTGCCGGTGCTTCTTTTTTCCTGCCACCTCTCTCTATTTGTGGAATTCTCTTCCATGTCAACTGTGTTTCCTATTCAATTTTAATCTCACTTTTTAAAGTACCCATTTCTGTGCTCATCTGAGTAATTGCGTTAGATGGACTTTTTGAGGCGTTTTCAAACCCATTCCTTGAAATGGGTTTCTGCCCGTGGGAGGGCTGGTGACAACTGTAAAAAATAAATTAAATAAAGTTCTACACTAATGAATTCCTAAGCTAGCTTGAAACCCACAAGCAGTGGCTCCTCGACGGTGAACCATTTCTGGAATGCATTAAAATAGCATAATCGAGGAGCTTGGCTCGCTCTGACAAAAAAAAAAAAAAAAAAAAAAAAAAAATAAAAAAAAAAAAAAAAAGACGAGACAGTTAGAGTGGAGGCGCTTATCTGCAACCCTCTAGGCCAATACAGCACTGATAGTGACTGATGTGGCTTTTCAGCAAAATAAACCTACTGAAGAAGAGGATTTGGATATGTTAGACTTGATAAGTTCATGGCCGCCGAAATTTCATTGACATCTCATTCACCTTCAAAGGAATCACACCAGAGTACCTCATCGTAAAAACTGAAGAGGAGCATGACACAAGGAGCAAAGATAATTCTCAAATTTGCATTCATTCCATACTTTACTTCATTCTTTCATTGTTTTAATTGGATATATCCTTTTAATGCTCAATCATCCTCAATACAATAAAGTTCGAAAAGTGGCGCCAAGTTGCATTTAATTCATCAATTGCTTGCAGGCAAATAATTTCATCCAGCTACCTCCCTATCCATACAGTCGCACGATGATGAGCCGAGTAGTGTTAATAGATATAGTTAGTAGGAACTAGTAAACACCCATAAGGGACAGTCTTACTCGCAGACACTCACTTTTGAACAGCTTGAATGTCTTTTTGGCATCCAATTTCGTGAAATTCTTTGATATTTGAGTTCTCTCGAATGATGATCTATTTAACCCTCTTCGACGCGCAGCCACTTTTTGCAGGATTAGTTTTAGAAACATTGACATAATGCGTTTTCCATGGCATTCTTTTTGATAGAGTAGCTAACCACAATATCGTTCCCAAATTACGTTGATTTCATGCCTATTTCTACTCTATAACATTTTATTTATTTATGGACATATGTGTCCACTAGCACTACTAAAGTCGGGACTAAAGTGCTCCCACCTGCACTATTAAGTGGGTACAAAAGTTCGCTCTCTCTCGCCCTCTCTTACTTCCATCAAATATTTTGTGCAACTTGAAACCTTGTGCATTTTTCACACTTACCTTCTCTAAGAAGGTTCTAAAACAAAGTGCGCTCTAATTTTATAAATATACAATTATGATCAGAGACCGTTTCAATAAATTGTCTTTTATAGTATATAGATGAATAAAATTTGGACATTTGAAAATAAACCTAAACTTTATACTAGGAAATTTTGAACTAAACTTTATACTTTATTCATATATATATATATACATATATATACCTTATACTATATATTATATATAATAATATATATATATTATTTATGTATATATATATATATATATATATATATATATATTAATAATAATTTATATTATATATATATATATACTATATGTAGGAATAAAGCAGTTTTTACATAAAACAACCTGGCATTCTCGGTAAAATTGTCTTGTCCCTTTTTTTATTTTTTCTTTGTGGTCACATCTTAGCACGTCTCCCTCTCGTTTCTCCTTCTATTGGGAAATCGCTTCCAACATATGCTTCATAAACTTACATTTTCTGAGGGTCTCCCAAAGATTCTCTCCTTCTACTAATGTCTGCCTCAGATTTCCCTTTTTCAATAAGCTCTCCTCCTAAATCAATTAGTTATGTGAAAATAGATTTTTTTTTATAATGTATATACATCATTATAAATTACCTATGCATGTTTTTGAAAGCAGTTGAAATATAACTTTGACAGAAGCAATCTTGCTATATCCATTGACATTGTATTTTTGATAGCAATATTACCTACTGATTGCTTCAGAGCGAGACCAATACAATTCCATTTTTGGCAGTCTGACATAACCAATTATAGTTGAAATCCTTCAAAAAAAATCATATATTTTATCCAATAAATAAATTGGAGAAACTGAAGTCTTTTTCTTCCCCTATAATAGTAGAGTATCCCTGTCCTTCTGAGTGGAAGAAAAATTAACAAACTTGATATAGGGAATAATTCAAAAATATATCCTAACAGTTGATGGATCTATTGATATCAGCGAAGTACAAACCCATTATTTTGTTAGGGATATTGTAAATTTTGAACAAAGATGAATTAACTTCAGGACCACTCTGACTCATTTCTCCAATAGTGCTAGAGTGCAGATGCTTCACTTACTATCACTGTCTTTCATTTCTTCTGTGAGCTCGACTCATTTTCAGAATTCCCCTGTAAATAGTCATCTGATCGAAAACTCTTATACTTCTCCATCCAATAGTGATGAAATTCCTTCGCCTCGCTCTCTCTCGCTGGTCCAATTCTTCACATCTAGTAATATGTGAGGCCTAATATATATAGAAACATTATATAGCCTTACATATATATATCTATATTATATTATACTCATATATTATATATATATATATATATTATATATATACGTACTAATATATTATATATATATATATTATTATAATATATATATAATATATATATTTATTAGTTATATATATATTATATATATAATATAAAATATTATATAGCTATATTATTACATGCCGAATTAAAAAAAATTACGGCAATGTTAATTCGTATACTGGCGACCAGGGGAATTATATCCCAGGAATAACGCGGAAGGGACAACTATTAGTTTACCATATGAAGGTATTTTTTAGGATATCTAAAATGTAACAATTTCATAAATTCTATATATTTATTAACTCTATGAAAACATTAAACCACATGTACACACATGATCTTTATGGTATATTCATGGAGAAACAAATACTAATAAAAAGCAATTAAAAACTTACTTCAAACATATACATTTTAGTGGACTTTTGCAAAAACAAGATACTTCAAACAATAATGTAAAGTAGGTAAGACGATAAATTCTTGATACAAATAAATACGAATCTAACAATCGTAACGATCTGAGAAACAAGAACAGAATCATAAATGTCTCAAAAAAAAAGAGTAAGCCTTATTAAAATTAACTATTGAATTATAAATATAGGAGAGAATCTAACCTAATATTAAAAAATAATATATAGATAAAATGAAATAATATATATTTTACTTGATGAAGAAAATATATAGTAAAACAAAGAACGATCAGAAAGGAGAATTTAGAATAGAATAAGCATATAATATAAATATTATTGTAATTGTACATAATGTAAGTATATAAGCGTAATGATTATTTTACTTATATCGGAAAAAAAGATCATGAGATATAAATAAGAAAAAAGGTCTCTCTCTTTGTTATTATTTTTCTTTATATTGTAGTAAAGAATCTTCTTGGAAATTGTAATCATGTTAAAAACACTCTATCCACTAGACTAAAACTTTGTTTAATAACTTCTTGAAAATGGAAATGGAATATTTTTTAAATAAACACAACATAAAAAAGTTCATTAATATTATATTTGCAAATTATTATTCCTTAAATGGATACTATGTTAATTTATAAAATAAATATACTTGACACAACCAAATATGAAAAAAAATGATAAGTATTGTATTGTTAAAAGGTGAATGACAATCTTGAGTTGCCGTAGCAGTGCAACAAATGTTCTATCTACTATTATGCTGATTTATTATATTAATTAAGTATCGGTATCGTCAGTACCGGCACCTAAAAAAATAGAGTATCAGTTTCGGCCTTTTTTCTCAGGTATAGTATACATCCCGTAATATATATATATCATATAATATTCTACTTGGTATTTAATAACTTTATCATGTCTCCTAGTCTCCTTTATGTGTGTCCTACTGTAAGAATTATTAATCCACTTTATTGAAAGGTTGGATATTTTGTAACTTGGTATCATATCCTTCTATGAAATCGTCCTGTTCTACATTAAAAACATATCCTAACTCTTCAGCCTTTCCCCCTAGCCTATCTTAGGAAGAAAATCCACCCTAGTTGCTCTATATTGCACTCTTTCAAGCATACCTTTATCTTTTCCTAGATAAGGGCCCAAACTTGTGTAAAATACTCTAATGCTGACGTAACATAGCTATTATACAGCTTACTTATATAACCATGCTCTTTATATATTGCACTTTCATTATACCTAGCATCTTATTAGTTTTATTCCTTACTTCCAAACAATGATTGGCCACTTTCAAGTTCCTGCTTATAATCTACTTTACTATCCTTTTCTTGATCCACATTGTAGTTTAAATTTTCCTATGCGAGTAACTCATGAAGGAACCTTAAACTTTTTACTATAAAAATTTCATTTTTCCAAAATAAATTTGTCCTACCCAAGAACCTTTATCCAAGAATCCCAAATTTTGGTTACCACTAAGCATAAAATGAAAATTTGTATTCGGTCTTTACCCTATGTAAACTTTATGCTTAGACTACGCAGACTTCTGTTTTTCAAAATTATTTTCTTGATCTATATATTCCATTGACATACCACGCATTGTATAGTCTAGGCCCGTCGGCAAAGAAAGAAAGAAGGCGACACAGAACACATTGCAGACCAAAACGGACCACCACGGAGGACGAGGACTCGCCACTTTTTACTATTAAAATTCATTTTCCAAATATTTGTCTACCCAAGAACTTTATCAAGATCATTTTGGTTCTTTATATCTTGATCATTATTCCTTACATTGGTAGCCACTTTGGTATCATCTGCAAACTGAAATGCCTTACATTTAAGGTTCTGATCAAGATCATTTATATACATAAAGAACAACAGTGGCCCCAACACTCTATGGGACACAACTCTTTACAATTTCCCATGACTTATTACCATTCAGTAGCACACATGTCTTCTATTTTTCAACCACTCTTCAATCTAGCCATGCACCACTCCACCTATTATACCAAAATGTGATAACTTCTGCATTAGCTTAATGAGGTGCCTTATGAAAGGCTTTGCTAAGGTCCAAATATATAATGACTGGATATCCCATGTCAATCAGTCAGATGTTAAGAAATTCTAACATATATGAATTTTGCTAGGGAAATTGTATTTTAATTCCAAAATAATAAAGATAGGCCCATTTTTCAATACTACAACAGAACATTAGAACGTTAGAAATATGGAGACAGTATGAAGCCACATGGGCCTATCGAGACTGTCCCAGTCAACCTAATAGAATCCAATCTACCAAACATTGCTCATGCAATTATTAAATGCATCCTTAGGGCTTGTCCATAATCTTTACATAGTATACATCAAAGTAGTCTAACATACTAAATAAAAAAACTAGCTAATAGTACAATGCTAACCACACTACAAGATTTAATAACTTTGTTATAGTCATAACATTCAGTTTAACCTTAATAACTACTGTAACTTAAAATCCGCCAATTTGGCTTAGTCAAAATATTCTCCATAAAACCAAACCATCCATATACCAATCCAATCCTTTCTTAAATGTTGCAATTGATTCGCATTCAACCACATCCTGTGGCAAACCATTCCAAAAATTAACAACCCTATTATCGTGAGATGAATGCTTTCTTATATCAAGATGGCATGCCCTATTAATTTTCTTCATGCGTTCCCTGGTCTCCATCTGTGGTCTACTATGAAGAATTTATTGGTGTCTGTATTTTATCAATAGATGTACCATAAATATTTTGTAGACATGTTATCAATGTCTCCTTTGATGGAAAAAATCACCTTCATCAGGGAACATTCCCTAACTCTTCAACCTCTCATCATAGCTCTACCTGAAACCAGAAATCATCGGTGATGGCTCTATGTTGACACTCTCTCTAGCATAGCTGTGTCTCTCTTTAATAAGGCCAAATTTGAGCACAAGGGGTGACTCCAATATTCGGGCCTAAACAATACGAGCGGATTGTGGAGTCGGTCTCAAAAATTTCTTCCGAACATATCGCGACATCACTCTTCAAATAGCCGACCTCTGACTCCAAGTGCCGGGAACACTCTCATATGAAAATTACTGACATCTGACTCCGACTCCAATTCCACCCTTTTGAAAATTGCTGACTCCAACTCCACTCTTTTGAAAATTACCGACTCTGACTCTGACTCCACCCTATTTCAAAATTACTGCTCCACACTCCCTTTTCAAATTGCTGACTCCGACTCCACTCTCTTCAAAACTACAGACTCCACAACCTTGCCTAACATAGCTATTATACAGTTTACTTATTTATAACTTCCTTGCTCTTGTCAACAACATTGCGATTTTGTATTATACGCTAACATCTTACTAGCTTTTATTCCTTGCTCCAAACACTGAGTGTACCTTCAATTACTGCTTTATATCACACCTAAATTTTTTCTTGGTTCACAGACTTCAAGTCAATATCAGTTGGATATCATAGTCAATAACTTTTATTGGGTAACCTGGTTGTAAGAGTATACCTTTACACCTTTACTATTAAAATTCATTTGCCACTTATCTGCCCACCCAAAAAGTTTATCAAGATCATTTTGAATCCTTATACTACTAAGGTAGCTGTACTATTATTATTATTATTATAATTATTATTATTATTATTATTATTATATGCATGTTTTTTGTAAAGCTCTAAAGTCAGTACATGACCTCTTTATTTAATAGCAATTTTACACTCAATAAAGCCTAAAGTTATTACCAGTTTTAGATCTTTTAATGTTGAAAATAAATAAGTGGCTTATAGTACAATTTTATTTGTAGTCATAAGTGTATTTTTATCTTGACGTTTTGGATACTTATAAACTACACAATGGAACGTGGATTTTCGGTTTTTCTGGACGACTTCGCGTAATCCTCTCATCTCTCCTGAAGGGCCTCCAGATATATGATTTCTTAAGGCATTTGGGCTGTACATTGTAGAGATAAGCCCTAGGTTATAAGGAATGCATCGCTTCTGATTCCGAAAGTTGTAATCAGGGGTGATTTTAGCTAATTCCTCTATCATCTGACAATTTTGAGGTATGTATCTTTATTAGCCTCCCGTGTACAGGCATGCTATTAAGGTAAATTGACAAGATTTGTTTTACTTCGCACAAACCCGGAAATGAAAGGTTGTGCCCGCTATATATAATTCTGAGTATATCCGCTCCACTCAGCGAAGTTAGTCGATGAAACACTATTGCCATGATTATGTGAAGATATTCAGTATTCACTTCAGCAGTTGCCATTGTAACGTACCTAGGTCGCTGCATCTCTAGGTGCAGGGACAATAGAAGTCTACAGTATCTAACGGACGCTTTCTCTCAGCTGGATTTCCTCTAGTCTTATCTAGGCTCAGACTTTTTGGAAATAGGAATTTACTTCACTCTTTGATAACGGTGGGAGCAGGCTCAGAGCTTCTGGAAATGCTTCGGTATAGGAGATTTGCCACTCTCTCCTCTCACAAATAGCCATTGGGCTCATGTGTTAAAACAGGTGAGATTACCCTGTCTCGCCTTCTCTACAATTTTCTTGAAAGCTGGAATAGTGATTCTGACGGAAGGCACCCGCAGGCTTTTGGCCCAGATGTTCCCAGTGACATTGAAGCCTGCAGTCTGAGACCTTCGGGAAATGTTTCCTTTTGATGGGTCTCCCATCCTCCAACAATTCATTACAGGCAGATAGTGATTCTGCTCGGGATTGCCATATTATTTATTATTAATTATTATTATTATTATCTATTATTTGTATTATTAGTTAATCTTTATTAGATATATCGAGTTGATTATTATGAATGAGGCTTTAGGTAAAGCTATTCTATTTACTATGTTAACTCTCGTGGAGCAGGCGGATATATGTCCATAGCTCAAATTTTCTCTCATTAAGCCCTATAGTTATGAACGTAGAGCCATATGAGTCGTCACGCAAGCTCGGTCAGTGTTTTTAGATCGCTTTCTTAATGTTTCGACTAAAAATATAACGCGAGACTAAAATATTAGATATCACAGGTGAGCACTTTAATGGGTTATCATCTGCAACAGAAACCTTCATTTAAAGTCCCTGGTTCTAAATTCATTTCTATATAATATTTAAGGATCTTAGATTTGCGTTAGTTATACCTTTCCATAACTTTTGCAGTTCACTCACAGTCTAAAGGTAGTTTGGGGGGCTTTTCTAAGATCAAACAATTGGCTTTTATCTTGTGGGAATGATATTTAAGACAAATTTGATGAATATTCAGTCAGGTATGTTTTAAAAATAAACCCTTTAGGGTGGCGAGGAGAAGAGCAAATCTATCTTCGTGGAATAGAGATGAGAGAGAAAATCAACAAAAAGTGAAGATGTTTTAAAAATTTTCAATAAAGTTTTTTAAAATATATAGGGAGGATGATTTAGAAAGTTATAGGAAGAAATAGAAATGGAAGCTTGACCAGTCAATAAGAAGCAGAAATTAATTTAGCAAGAATAGAATAACGGCACCTGAGAGATTTTTGAGCCTTCTTATAAAGATTTAAGGCAAGAAATTAGGACAATTAGTCCAATTAAAATTGATTTAAAATTTCAGTGAGTTCAAATTAAGGAGTTGCGTCAACTATTTTCATATGTCCTTAGTATTTCAATCTTTACTGAGAAAGATTGGGATATTTTAGCATCTTTGGAAGTTAGCTAATAGTTCTGGTATGCATGTAATAAATAGACTTACAGGAATTTGAGATAAAAAATATTTAAATCTTACTGGACCATCATCTGATCCAAAGTTGAAGCCTAGACAAGGACTGTGGAATGGTACTATATAATTAGTACAAAATATATGGTACGAATTCTGCAAGGAGCGGCGCAGTACCTAGCATTTCGCAAAGGCACTGCATTTGATTTTTAACTGTGAAGTCCTATGAATTTGGTGATAATCACAGGTCAAGACGTCGAGAGGGGCTGATTTCTGGGCCCACCTTTTTTAGAAGGGGTTGAATTGGTTTCAACTGTAAATAAAAATTTTTTTTAAAAAAACATTTTTTTTTTTTCGCTCATTCAATACTAGCCATGTGAATTTTTTTTTTTTTTTTTTTTTTTACAGTTGTCACACCCGCTCCACGGGCAGAGCCCTAATTCAGGAGGAGGGGGTGCTGCACACCAAAGTTTCCCGATCTTGAGCTAACGCAAATTAGCAAATGAGCACAGGACGGCAGGCTTGTAAACGCTAGAGGAGAAGATTAAAATTCAGCAGGAACACAGAAGATGGAAGAGAATTCTACAACTACAAGTTTTATTTAGATTATATTTAATTCTTGAAAGTTTTTATTTTTTAAAAAATATAAGTAAATTGGGGTATAAAATGCCCTTCAACATAGAATTTTTCACTACTATTGAAGAATGTGATGTGAGTTTCATTTAAATCTTTGTTATAAAATGAAGACAATTGTGATGGACTTTTTAACTTCCTTTTTTCAGTGTATACAGTGCAGTATGTTAGCTTTAAAACCGGCCCCCCCCAAAGTAAAGTTTTTTGTTCCAACCAAGCTCATAGTTGGCTAAATACCGGCCCTAACTTGGCCTGATTGCGAACGCCCCACCGTTAAACATTGGTATTGGGGTGGGAATCGGCCCACCATTTGTTTTTCTTATTTTTATGTATTATTATTAACATTTTTAATTATATTTTTAGGCGTTAAATTTTAATATGTAATAAAAATTTTACTATATTAAGTAAAAATAAAATAAAAAAATGAAATTTATATGGAAAATATGAATTCCAAAAGTGTCAAAATGTTGTCCATGAAGGAAAGGTGAATTGGGCCCACATTTTATTCTTATTTTATGGATCATTTTTGACATTTTAATATAACCGCTACTAACTCTTAAATATAGATAAACATACATATATAAGTAAAAAACTAAAATATGAAATTGAATTTATACATAAAAAAGAGGAATTTAAACGGGTGTGGCCAATTCAACCCACAATGGTGGCCCGATTTACCCCTCCAAGGTGAGTGCCATTGCTTTTATTTGAAACTTTAATAAAACTATGATATATAGAATTACATTTTTATTTTTTTGTGTGCTTATGACCTACTAAAGGGCCTTGATTTTCAGAAGAAAAAAAAATTCCAAAAAGTGCATTAGGGGAAAAGTCTGGAGACGAAGTTATACCTAAAGTGGTCCACATCACCCTGCCCGATGCTACCAGACTGGAAAACGGCATATGTTGTGCCTATTTATAAGAAAGGTAGTAAGGAAGATTTAGGAAATTATAGGCGAGTTAGCTTCACATCTCAAAGTTTTTGAAAAGTTACTGAAAGGTCATATAGAGAAATATTTGGAAGATAAGATATTGTGTGACTCCCAGCATGATTTTAGAAAAGGTATTTATGGAATACATTACTGACTGCATTGACTAAGGAGATCCTGTTGATATTGTATAGGCTACTTAGACTTCAGCAAAGCCTTTGATAAGGTTCCCCATATAAGACTGATGCAAAAGTTATTGCAATGTGGTATTGGTAGAGTGATACATGGGTAGATCAAAGAGTGGTTGTAGAATAGAAGATAGTGTGTATAACTAAATAGCAATAAGTCATCATTGGGAATAGTGAGAGGGAGGTCTCACAGGGTTCAGTGCTGATATCACTATGGTATTGCAATGTGGTATTGGTAGAGTGGTACATGGGTAGATAAAGAATGGGTTGTAGTGAATATGAAGATTTGCTGTGTTTAATAAGATAGCCAGCATAAGTCATCATAAGATATAAGAAACATATAGGGAACAGTAAGAAGCCACGATGAGACCATCGGACTGTCCCAGTCAAACCCAATAACCAAATCCTTCTCATGCAAATCAACAAAGCACCCTAGGGTTTGTAAAATACAAAAAAAAAAAAACACCAATTTGGCTTAAAAAAAAAAAAAAAAAAAAAAAAAAATGATATATGATACCCAAACCAATCACATGCCTTAGATAACTAAAGTTATTGTGTTACAAACACTTGTAGTAGCATTCATTATAACTGACTGGTCAATAAAAACCAGCCCTAATTCTGGCTTCGTCTAAAATTACTATTATTGAATATACCACCTCATCCTATACCTATCCAACTCACTTTCTTAAAATTGTGCTCATCGCAGTCACAACTCAACAACCTCCTGTGCAAACCATTCCAAAATTTAACAACCCTATTGCTAAATGCATGCTTTCTTATATCAAGATGGCATGCTTTCTTCTTTAATTTTCTTTGTTATTTGCCCCTGGTCTCCGGTCTGTGCTCTGACATAAAGGAATTTATTGGTCTCCGTATTCAGTGGCAGCTCGTCTTTTTTTGTAGACTTGTACCATGTCCCTTCTGAGAAATCGCCTTTCTAAGACAAACATTCTAACTCCTTCGCTTTCTCGCTATACGGCTCTTACCTCAAACACAAGAAATCATCTTTTGGTTGCTCTATCGTTGCATCTCCTAGCATATTCTTAATGTCGTTTCTTTAAGATGAAGGGGCCCAACTTGTTAGCACAAATACTCTATTAGTTCGCCTACACATAGCATATTATATAGTTTACTTATTACTTCCTTGCTCTTGTAAACAAACATTGCGATTTATTATACCTAGCTCCTTATTAGCTTTATTCCTTGCCTTCCAAACACTGATTAGCTGACTTTCAAATTATACGCCTTATATCACACCAAATCTTTTCATTGCGGTCCCTAGGACTCAAGCAATACCCCATTATATCGTAGCTTAAAACTTTTTATCTTGATGTAACGCAGGTGAAGAACCTTAACACTTTTTACTATTAAAATTCATTTTGCCACTTATCTGCTCACCAAAAGGTTTATCAAAATATTTTACAATCTTATATACATCCTTCACTAATTCCTAACTGAGGTGGCTATTGGTGGAGGTATCGGAGAAAATCATAGAAACACTTGCAGTAAGTCCTTCGCGTCTAAATCATTCATATATTCCGAGGAACAACATGTGCCCAACACTGACCTGTGGACAAACACTTTCACTATTCTCCCAATAGATAACATTGCCATATTAGTTGCTATTACAACTGTTTTCTATTGTGCCACAAGAACCAAGCTCTAGTTAATCCAACCAACTGTACCAATCACCAGGACCTTACTCCACATTGCCAAAATATCTTTTTTCATCAGCCTTATGTGAGGGAACTTATCAAAAGCTTTTGTCTAGAAGTCTATATATATAATATCAAACTGGATCTCCTCGATCTATATTGCAGGCTCAAATTGTAATGAAATTCCGATAGGAAAATAGTAGAGAGGGGTGATCACTTAACAGGGTGCAAAGTGCTGAGATAACTATTGTTCTCTTCATATAGCTATATATACAGTATTTAGACCAGGGACTTAAATATAAGATTTCTAAGTTTGCAGATTATACCAAAGTGGCGTCACCTGCAATAGTGATAGTGTATAAAGAGTGATATATCAAATCTTGATAAACTTCTTGGGGTGGGCAGAATAAATGGCAATGAATCTCTCTAAATTGTAAAAAGTGTAGAGTTCTTCACCTAGGACTCAAATAAAAGATTTAACTAATGTGAATGGGGATTGACTTGAGTTTGTGGACCAAGAAAAAGACTTTAGGTGCTGATTCATAAGCAGCAATTTGAAAGTAACTAATCAGTGTTTGGAGCAAGGAATAAAGCTAATGAGATGCTAAGAATAATAAACTGCAATGTCATTTACAAGACCATGGAAGTTTTAAATAAACTGTATAATAGCTATGTTAGGCCAGTATTAGAGTATTGTGTACAAGTTTGGGCCCTTTATTTAGGGAAAGACATGAATTTGCTTGACAGAGTGCAACATGAAGCAACAATGATGATTTCTGGGTTTGAGGATAAGAGCTATGAGGAAAGGCTGAAAAAGGTAAGAATGTTTTTTGTAGAAAGAATTTCTCAGAAGGGACATGATACAAATCTATAAAATATTTATATCTATTGATAATATGGAGACCAATAAATTCATATTTGACCACGGATGGGAGACCAAAGGACACATAAAGAAAATTAAGGCAGCGGCACGCCATCTTGATATAAGAAAATACTATTTATTCAATAATAATTTTTGGAGTAGTTTGGCACAAGAAGTTAGTGTGTGACTCACTTGCAACATTTAATAAAGAATTGGATAGGTATAAGGATGGTTTGGGTGTCGTATTAATATATTTTGACTAAGCAAAATTGGTAGGGTTTTGGTTACAGTAGTTATTAAGGTTAAACTACATATTATGACTGACAAATTTTTTACAGCTTGCAGTGTGGTTAGTATGCACCTTAGCTATAATTTTTTCTTTTGGTAGTAAAGTAAGTGTGTACTATATAAGTTATTGACAAGCCCTAGTTTACTGGGGCCAGTCTGATAAGCCCATGTGCTTTTTACTATCTCTATAATTTATATTGTTATAACCCTATAATAGATGAATACTATAACCCACACACCAGAAAATTCCAAAATATGCCTTATATAGAACTTGTACAAGGCATTTTTTAATTTTCCAGGGCATGGGTTATAAGACTAATCTATTATACCACTTAATTGCCAATTAACAAAAAAAAAAAAAAACTCACCAAATTTAATTGCAAATTATTAGAACATAAATTATGTTTCTTATAAAAACTTGTCTGTAAAATTTTCTTCATGCCAGATTCATCAAGCTTAGATACAGTGGATATAGGCCTACTCTTGGGGAATACTGCATTTAAAGCGTTCGAGGATGATAAATTACGAGAATATTTAAAATTATAGAACTGACAACCAAATCTATTCATGACTCCTCACTTAATTATTTAAAAAGGAAAATAAATTTAACCAAAAGCTAAACGCTGACTTTAAACATCAAATTGAACAAAAATAATGAAATCCGGGCATGGGATCAGGTCGAACAGCTAGGAACACAGTATTTAGACCGTCTTCGTTTTTTCATTCGTGCTTACATTCGATAAGAAGTGCTTACCCAGTCTTAGCACGAATTTCGTGCATAAACGAACTCGATTTCTCATAAAAGGCACTTTTGTTAAAGCCGTTTTCGTTTTTGCATTTGTGCTTACGAAACGTAAGAAATGCTCGAGTTTGCGTTCGTTTTTGTCAAACTTAGCGCAAAATCGTGAAAAATGCTCACGAAACGTAAGGAATTAAAGCCGTTTTCGATTTTGCATTTGTGCTTACGCTCGATAAGAAATGCTAATCCAGTTTTAGCACAGTTTTAGCACAAATTTTGGGCATAATCAAACTTTTGCTCTTACATACCTATTTTGTAGGATATATTTTGATGGATCACGTCGCGTCTCTTGGATAACGACATAAAAAAAATAACAAATGGTCCATATTGCAGATGCTCTTCTGATTCAACTATTGATTGATGGATTTCACAAGTGTCTACAGATGGTTAAAAGCTAATATTCATGAATGTTGATTCGTGTACTCAACGGTCGGACAACTCGTAATATCAAGGTAGTCCGGCTGGCTAACCAGCATTTTACTAAATTAAAACTTCAGTAGGCAGAGGAATGATCAACAAACAGATGGAGCAACCTTACAAGAATTAGGAAATTCCTTCGCTTTAAGTGAGCATATTTCTAAAACCTTGTCGACCATTTTGTGCCATAAACGAATGAAAACTTTATCCTTCCTAACGTTTCGTATGGAGCTAAACAGAATTCAGACATAAATTCGAAAACGGCCGTAGCTTCAATGATTGTCTCGGTCGGTGTATAACCAGTATCTGCTGAAATTAGCACGTTATTGAGAAAAAAAAAATGTAAACAAACAGTTGGGGCTCGGCGTCGTGGCAGGCGTTGCATTGAATGGGAATACTTTAAGCTCTAATAAAATATAGCTTATATCTAAACTTTCGTTCCAAATTCATAAACTGCGCATCACAATAAGATTTGATCAGTTATTTGTATTATAAACCATTTGTTATTTTTGTTATTTTTACTATTAATAGTTCCTACGTGCTCCTGAACAACAGCTGATCCAAATTGTTTGTAAAATAAATTACTTTTATGAGGAAATCGCGTTACATTTTATGCACAAAACTTACAGTGCTAAATATCATGGCGAATAAGCAATCTCTCTTATCCAAGCTAAGCACAATGTGCAGCCTACGTCATGAGGAAGACAGTAACACAAAGAACACTACCCAAGTTACACAAATGAACATAGATCAACTAATGTAAAGATAGATCGTTGACTTTAACTAAAAAATGTGAATACACCAAATAAATGACACCTTGCGTAACCAAATTTGAATACAAAGGTATTGTATATTTCTCCTCCCTTCACATATTTTACAATATTTTAGTATTTTTTTTAAATATATTTTAAGATATTTATTTTAAATCAATTAAGTTTTTTGAATAAATCTAAAAAATTTGAATCAATTAAAAATGTAATTGTCACAAAAATTTCGTCATAACAGTTTTATTCTCTCGGAAAATATCATGCCATATTGTAATGTGGTTCGTGTTTAATCAATCATTACATCTCTCAACTCTTAAGAGTAAATTTTTGTTAGTTTGCAATAGGTTTGGAAGATGCTTGCAAAGAATTAAATTTTAAAAGTTGTTTTTCTTTTGCATAATTTGATTTTAAATGCTTAAAAAATGTTGAATTTTAAGTTTAATATTCAATACTTAATATTTCTTTAGATTATAAATAATTATAACATCTTTATGATTTATTTACCACATAAATTCTTTAAAAATCGTAAAAATGTTTCCTAATGTTCTAAATTTGATTTTGTCATAATATTCTTCCAAAGGAAGGAGATTACTTCAGAAAATTGGGGAAATTTTTGATCTCAATGCCGGTAATGGTTGCTCTTTCTTCCGTCCCTGATATACATTCTTTAACTTCTGGTTTTATCTCTCTCTTGCGTTTTTATTCTTGATTTTGTGATGTCACATGAAAAGATACACAAATGCTTTGAATGTTTTCTGCACAAAGGCGATTTCTTGGAGGGGATATGATACTTCTCGCGATAATACCGTGGTCGATAAATTATTATAGTATACCATGGATGGAAACTAGGAACATGATTAAAAAAATAAATGGCAAGTCATTCCATTTTGATTTAAGAAAATACTCATCTAAATTTAGTAATAGAGTAGTTAAACTTTGCATTTGTTTACCCCAGAAAGTTTTTAGTTGAGACTAAATTAGTTAGTTGAGATTAGATAAGCATATGACTTGTAGTAAAATCCAAGTTATGATCATTTAAATAAACTTTTCACTAAAATGCCTGATTCATGTAAAAAAAATATGTTGACAGAGAGTGATGAATCAATAAAATTATATTTTGAACTTCTTCGTGTACCATTTGAGAAGGCTGATTTTGAATGGGTGGAGAAATTTTTGCATCCTTGCACAAAGAAAATAGTTTGTAATTTTTTGTCTTCGGATTATGGACTGCAATTGCTTGAGATTGCAATAAAAAACTCTAAATATGAATTTGTTCAACAAGTCTTAAATATCAAATTCGATCGCATAACTGATAAGAAAATGATTAAAGATATAACTATAAGTTTTTTTGAAGGAAAGGCTTTCAGCTTATGTTCTGATTTCGTATTTGAAGGTATTCAAAAGTTAAATACATTTATTTTGTGGCTTAAAGATGAAGTAGATTTAACTCTAATAAAAATTTTTCAAAAAACTCTTCTTTCAGAAGAAAAATGGAAAATCCTGAAAAATATGATTTTCACTTTACACAAGGATAATAATAAAGCATTAAAATATATTGAAATGGTTTTGATTTGGTGCGACAGCGAAATAAATGTTGAATCGGTAAAATCTGAGCTTTCATTACATATTGAGGAGACAGGAGGAGGACGTCGGTTTTATCCAATTAAA
>JABUQX010067499.1:0-17500 GCA_015478945.1 Trachelipus rathkii
AGAAGAGAGATATATATATATATTATCTATAGATATATATATTATATATTATATATATATATATATATATGTATATATATATATTATGTTTTTTTTTATTTCTTTTTATTCAAGTGGCCATATTGAAGTGTGAAATTTGTGTGTGAAATAGAAATTTTGAATAATAAAACTAAATTTTTTAATAAAAAAAATTAACTAAAATACAACATGAGCTTGGTTTTGAATGCACCCTATATTTGGAATTTGCCATGACGTCAGAGGTCCATTTTGTTATGACTTTGGATTTTTGACGAATGGCAAAAAACCCAACCCTAATCTCTTGCAACATTGAGCAATGGGAAAAAAGGTGCAGACCTAAAATACATTTCTCTGGAGCTAGAACTATGTTTCTAGTTCTGCCACAACTGGCATAATAATAATAATAATAATAATATAATAAAAAATAATAATAAAATATACTAATAATAATTATAGTTTGGAAAGAATAATTAAAAGGGTTTATAAACGTAAAGATAACGAGATAATAACAAACTAAAAAGTTTTATTTTTTTTTTCATATATTTCAATAAGTGGCCTAGGCCACCATACCTAGACCTGAAGAAGTTAGCAGCATATGCTAACTTATTAGAAGAGGCCTTTCACCCCCAGATGAGGAGAGATTTATCAATTGGAGGAACTTCTTGTTCTTAAATAGGGTAAGCATAACATATCTAAGCTCATTCTGTATAGCTGACAGTTGATTTTAGTTCTTACCCACCATACTTTATATGGTAGAAAAATAGAGAAGCTAACCTAAAACCTTTAAATTTAAAGTAAATCATTACTGTAAAGTTGACTATTCAAAATTAAATTAAAAATAAAATTCAGTTTAAAGTAAAAAAGTCAAGTTTCATATTTTGATATAGGCTACTGAATGGAAAGAAAGAAGAAAATTAATAATAATAATAATAATATAATAAATAATAATAATAATAATAATAATAATAATAATAATAATAATAATAATAATAATAATAATAATAATAATAATAAATAAATAAAATAGGAGCTTATAAGATCCCATTATTACAGATTGGGTGTTTGCTCCAAATAGAGGATAGTTAGCCGAACTGTTAATGGTTTTATCACAGAAGAGGAAGAACATCAGCTATAAAGAGGATTTTTTTTTATAATAAATTTTTTAATGATTAATAATACCCCCTATAAATAGTTGTAAAGTTTTTTATAGTAAAAAATTTAAAATCGACTATTTTTGAAAAATCCCTCTTTTTATTCTTTCTTCATATAATTATGCATTCATATAATTTTTCTGTGAATGGCGCAGTCGACAGGATACGCTTTCTCTTGAATTTCCTCTACAGCTGATATTCCCTCCTCATTCTGGTGTGTTTGGCCTTAAAAAAAAAAAAAAAAAAAAAAAAAAAAAAAAAAAAAAAAAAAAAAAAAAATATTTAGCCTTTTGAAACCACATAGGGCTATCGAGAAAAAAATATATGTACCGTATACTGTATATTCAGTATATTTATTACAACTATAAAAATATAAATAAATTTGAGTTGAAGCCACATAGGCCTATCGAGACTGACAATATATTATAATAAAAAAAATATACCTTATATATAGTACCGTAACTTATGTACTGTATGTATAATATATAATAGATTGGTTGAAGCCACATAGGCCTATCGAGACTGAAATTTAAAAAAAAAAAAAAATAAAAAAAAAAAAAATAAAAAAAAATAAATTGATATACAATATTTAAAACATTTTACATAGATTATTTTTCAATATGGATGTAATGGACCCAAATATAGAATTAAAATTTGTTGAAGAAATAATTAGTGATGGGGCAAGCCCAACCTCATTATTTCAACAAGTTTTATCTCTAGTCAAACAAAGAGGGACAAAAAGGGCCATTGTCACAAAATTGATAAATAAGATCACAGCTGATATAGATTTATATACTGATAATGAGTTAAAGGGTCTCATCTTAAATTTAAAAACAAAATTAAAAGAAATTTCAGAGTTGGATAATAAAATAATAAATGTTTACGCTGACTGTCAAGAATTCACATTTGAAAGCGCAGATAAAATTTGTGAAAAAAATGAGTATTATGCCTTTGGCATTTCATCTTTGATAAGTGAACTTGAAAATAAAATAAGCCCTATACAAAATATTTCCTCAAATAATGCTCATATTGAAACTGGTTTCTCTGGTTTAAAACGACCCGAACTCCAGCTCCCTGAATTTGATGGAAAACCTGAAGACTTTGATAGATTTATAAAAAATTTTGAAGAAATAATGGATAGAGAGAAATACAATAAATTTGCTAGACATTCTTGTCTAATGAAACAACTCAAAGGTCCAGCAAAAATTTTAATACAAAAAAGCCCTATGGCAGATATGGATTATGATATGGCAAAAAATCTGCTTAAAAGTGCCTTTAGCAATAAAACTTTACAACAATATTCAGTTATTGAAAAACTGATAAAACAAAAATTAACTAATGATTTTTACACCTGGATCAGTGAGGCTAAATTAATAGAAAGCCAAATAGATAGCTTAAAAATAACTAGTAAGGTGATTTGTCAATACTTTTTGTGGAATAGTTTGCCAGAACAATATCAAACCCAATATATAAACATTACAAATAATACTTATCCAAATTTAGATGGAATTTTAAATAATGCATTTGAAGTTCATAATAGAATTGGTAAGAGTGGGTTAGTAAATACAAAATCAAATGCAAATACATACACTACTAAAACTACATCACAATTTGAGAAAAAAACAGTAGTTTTAGCTACTAACATTGATGTGAATCAAAAACAAAAAACAAACACTGAAACAACAAAAAGGGTGGGTTGTTCCATTTGTCAAACATTACAAACCGCAGATTGTATGGACCATAAATTGTATAGTTGCCCAACTTTCAAAACACCTGAATCCAAATTGCAAAAAATTAAAGAATTGGGAGGTTGTATTAAATGTGGGTACTTAAATCATAAAATTGAAAACTGTATGTTTAAATTTAATGTGAAATGTAGAAATTGTAATTCATGGCACTCCGCATTTTTATGTATTAAAAAACAAAGTGGACCTAATTCAACTCAAAAACCAAAAAACAATAAAAATAAAAATAATGCACAAGCAGAAACATCAACCAATGTTGTGGAATTAAATGTTACTCCTGTAGAAAATCCTTCTTCAGAACAGGTAGCAAATTGTTTGTTATTAAGCTCCTTAAATGTAACAAGCAGTCAAAATATAACACTTCCTACTTTCACCACAACTTGTATAAATAAAAGCAATAACAACCAAGACTTAAGGGTTTATATGACTCTGGGTCTGAAATAAATTTTATATCTCAAACAGTAGCACAAAAAATTAAATATAAAGTTGTACAGTCTGAAATAATGCTTAATGTAAAAGGTTTCAATGAAAGCAAATATTACAAAACTTCTATTATAGAAGTTGATATAAAAATAAATAATAAAAATAACAGTATTGTTGCAGCTGTAGTCCCTTCAATACAAACCAGAGTGAATATACCTTCCCTCAAATTTTAAAAGGCATTGAGGAACATAAAATACCCTTTAGCTGATAAGCACTTAAGAAATAAGAATAATAGGGAATCATATACTATTAGGTGTGATGAGCCAATAATACCAAATAAATGCCATGTTCATTTGGTTTACAAACAACAGTTCAATTGTTATATTACACTTCTTTAGGAATCTTATTATCTGGGGACTTGAATAAATTAATAAAAAATTTGCCATACTTAAAATATGTTAAAAAGTTCACAGAACAAGCCGATTTGCTCGCAAAAAATGTCAAAATAGAAAATAAGATGGAATGACTAGAAATGGATTACTCTATCTCATCTCTAGTTTAAAATAATAATACTAGCTTAGAATTGGATGACGATTTAGTAGAAAAAAATTTAAAAGATTTATTAAATTACGATAATTTTGAATGTCCTAAAAAATTCTCAGAGCTAAACATAGAACTTATAAAACACTTAATTACAAATGCACATGTAGATATGGATACAGGTCGATTGATTATGCCTTGTTTATGGAATAATAAATTAATAAAATTTTTGCCAAATAATTTTTATTTGGCTAATTCTGTATTGAAATCAATACTTAAAAAATATAAAAAAGAGCCTTTAAAATTAGAAGCATATAATAATGTCATTTTTGACCAACTTAACCAAGGTATCATTCAACCTGTTGAAATAAATACAGTAAAAAATAATAATAAAGTTTCTTTTAGCTCATAATGCAGTTTTCAGAGATCATGTAGAAACGACAAAATGCCGAATTGTATATTTGTCGAACCTATGTGATAAAACTCAACCAACTAATTTATCACATAATAATGTTAGCTTGCCAGGACCTAATTTAAATAATAGATTGGATATTGCATTAACACTACTTAGGTTTAATAAGTATCTGCTGGTATTCGATTTGGAGAGGGCCTTTCACCAGATTAAATTGCCTTGGGAGGATACAGAAAAATTCCATTTTTTTGTGGTTCAAAAATATAAAAGAAAATGATTTTAGTATTGTTTCTTATAAATTAATGCGACTTCCGTTTGGTATTAGATGTAGCCCTTCCATTCTCATGGTAGCACTTTACATAATATTAATATTGCATGTTCATACTTGTGATGAGTTTGAATATGAACTTAGGAAGATTTTGTATAACCTGTCTTATATGGATAACTTAGGTTATTCTTCATCTTCTGAAAGTGAAATTATTCTTGCTTATCATAGGTCTCATGTAATATTTAACAATTATGGGTTCAATTTGCAACAATTTCATAGTAATTCACCAGAGTTTAAAAAATTAAATTATAGTGAGTTAGACAATAACACTAATGTAGATGAGCCTATAAATAATCACATTAAACTATTAGGAATGATGTGGGATACTCATAATGATACCTTATATAATAAAAATAATGAAATGGATCCCAAAGCAAACACTTTGAGATCTATTTTATCTACTATAAATGGTCTATTTGACCCACTAAATATTGGGCTTCCTGGGAAGAATAGAGCAAAATTATTTTTACATAAACTACAAAATAATAAAGATATAACTTGGGACAAAAAATTAGATAGTAATTTACTAAAAGAATATAAAAATATTTGCTCACAATATAATAAAAGTAAAAAACCAGAACTAAAAAGATTTATTGGGGATTATGCTTCTTCATATAATATTATAGCATTTACTGATGCTAGTAAAAACATTTATGGTAGTGTCTTATTATACTTACAAATACAGATATAGTGAGTGCATTTTTGTGTGAAAAAGAATAGATTAATTTCAAATAAAAATCACTAACAGATTATTCAGTTCTAGAGCTAATTTGCGGTAAATTTGGATGTCAGTGTCTAACAGAATGCTTGAAATTTAAACTAATACTTTCACACCTTTATAATAATAAATTACATTGTTATACTGATTCAGATGGTAAATTGAATTGGATTAATCAATAAATTTGAAAAATTAAACAAAATTTGAAAGAAAAGGAACATTATAATAATCAGCTGAATTTTTTGAATGCTGTGAAACACGCCGATAAATTTTCATCATTGTGAAGGATCTCAGAATCCTAGTGATTACGTTACTCGATGTGTTTCATACAAGGTTTTGTTAAAAAATTCAACCTATTTGAATGGGCCTATATTAAACCACAATAATGAAAGGTAAAAGTCACTGTTCCAAATTATATAATAATAATACAGATTTTAATATTTATAATATTCAAACTTTTTCTTTTGTACCCTTATTTAAATTAGATAGGTTTTCTTCTTTGAATAAACTATTTAAAGTTTCACACTTTGTAAGAAAATTTATTCATTTTAAAACTTAAAGTACATGAGAAAAACCCCACTTTGTTTTCCAATTGTGACCTAAGGCAATATGCTCATATGAAAGAAAGTTGTAATGTCATTTTAGGCAATATCGCTTAGAAAATTTTCAGAAAACATATCAATATTTAATAAACCCCCAAAAAAATAAAGAGACAAATTTGGTCACACAACTTAATCTTTTTCTTGATAAAAACAATATAATTAGAGTAAAGAGTAAATTTGCAAACTTAGGTGCTGATTTTAATAAAAAAAAATCCAATATTATTACATAAAAATCATTCACTAACTGATATAATAATTAAAGAATTACATGTAAAAATGAAACATGCAGGTGTTTATAAACTTCTAGCTATAATAAGAAAAGAGTTTTATATTCCAACAGCATATTCAGTTAAGAAAAATATTAAAAATTGCATAAGATGTAAATTATTAAATGGTAGAACCATAAAAATTAATCAGAACCATTACAAAGATTATAGGATAAATCCATCACAAATTCCATTTAGAGAAATATTTCTTGACCCCATTGGACCTTTTAATATAAAAATAAATAATGTAGTAGAGAAGATTTACATATTAATTATAACTTGCACATACACTAGAGCTGTAAACCTTGTTCTATCTGGTAAAAATGTAGATAAATAAGTGCTTTATTCTGCTTTTCATTTCATGTGTTTTGACTTTGATCCACAACTTATAGTTATGTGACTGCAAGGGAGTAGTAATAGTAAAGCTCAGTGCAATTATTAAGATTTTATTATGACATTGAGGTAAAAAAATTATTTAACTCTCCCATAACTATAAAGGTTTAGAATTTTCCCCCTACCTGGTAAAGCAAGCTTCTAGGAGGTTTTAGGGAATCTTTAGTCAACACAGGTGAAAAATATTATCTATAGTGCTATAGGAAAAATATATTAGAGCAGGATGAGTTTTCTTTATTAGTTAGGGAAGCAAACATGCTTATAAATAAAAGGCCAGTAGCATTTAAGTCAATATTAAGAAACCCTGAGGTGGATCCAAATATCCCATTTGCAATAACACCGGAGATATTGCTGAAAGGATATGAGGTTCCAGCCATGGTTGTTTCTTCTCATTTATTTCATGATGGTGTAGATCATTCAGATGATCCTGATTGGTCTCCTTGTGAACCTGATCAGGATCAGTTATATTTGACTTTTCAAAAATACAGAAAAGTTAAATCTAATTTGAATGATTTGTACTATGATGAATTCTTAGCAAACTTACAATATCTTGCCACAAATCAGCAAGACAAATATAAAAATAAAAAACACACTTCACTGGGAATTGGAGATATTGTTGCTGTCAAAGAAAAATTTACTAAACCATACTTTTACAGCATGGGAACAGTACAAGAAATAAAAAATAATGAATAAGGAGAACTGTTTCTGTAAAAATTAAAAAACCTAACCAAGAAATTATAACCCGACACACATCAGATATTATATTATTAATAAAAAAATATACCAAATTTCATGAAAATCTGCCAGAAACAGTTTCCACCCCTAATGATAAGAACAATGATGCTGACAGTAGAGTAAAAAGGAAAGCTGCAGTTCAATGTAGAGAGCTACATAAAAAGCTCATAAATCAAGGGCAACTTTAGTATCTCCAGCAGTGGGTATCTAATGGGTATCTGTGTCCTTCTGTAATAGAGACATTGATTTACATTTGAAATAACAATGTAAAGTGAATTTGTTATCATGTTTGCTTTGCATGCTTTTCAAATGGGTGTCTGTGTCCTTCTGTACTAGAGACATTGATATGCATTTGAAATAACAATGTAAAGTAAAATTTGTTATCAAATTTACTTTGCATACTTTTCAAAATTAAATTCATTTAGAATTTAATTTTGGCCTCCTCCCAGTGTTAAAAAATATACATTGTATAATGTATATTATGTACCTTATACAATGTATATTATTTTATTTTCTTTATATACTATATATATATATATATATATATATATATATATATATATATATATATATATATATATATATATATTTTTATATTTTTTTTTTTATATAAAAGTCATTAAATAAATATATATATATAATTTATATTTATATATAATATATATATATATATATATATATATTATATATATATATATATATATATATATATATATATATATTATTTTTTTTATTTCTTTTTTTATTCAAGTGGCCATATTGAAGTGTGAAATTTGATTTTTGAATCCTTATTTGAATAATAAAAATAAATTTTTTAATAAAAAAAAATTAACTAAAATACAACATGAGCTTGGTTTTGAATGCACCCTAAAATGTATTTGGAATTTGCCATGACGTCAGAGGTCTTTTGTTATGACTTTGGATTTTTGACGAATGGCAAAAGCCCCAACCCTAATCTCTTGCAACATTTGAGCAATGAGAAAAAGGTGCAGACCTAAAATACATTTCTCTGGAGCTAGAACTATGTTTCTAGTTCTGCCAAAACTGGCATATATAAAAAAAATACATTAAAAATTTAAAAATCAAACTTTATAAAGTGGCCACTGAATAAAAAAGAATAAATATTTCAATAAGTGGCCTAGGCCACCATACCTAGACCTGAAGAAGTTAGCAGCATATGCTAACTTATTAGAAGAGGCCTTTCACCCCCAGATGAGGAGAGATTTATCAATTGGAGGAACTTCTTGTTCTTAAATAGGGTAAGCATAACATATCTAAGCTCATTCTGTATAGCTGACAGTTGATTTTAGTTCTTACCCACCATACTTTATATGGTAGAAAAATAGAGAAGCTAACCTAAAACCTTTAAATTTAAAGTAAATCATTACTGTAAAGTTGACTATTCAAAATTAAATTAAAAATAAAATTCAGTTTAAAGTAAAAAGTCAAGTTTCATATTTTGATATAGGCTATAAAAAGAAATCAATAATAATAATAATAATAATAATAATAATAATAATAATAATAATAATAATAATAATAATAATAATAATAATAATAATAATAATAATAATAATAAATAAATAAAATAGGAGCTTATAAGATCCCATTATTACAGATTGGGTGTTTGCTCCAAATAGAGGATAGTTAGCCGAACTGTTAATGGTTTTATCACAGAAGAGGAAGAACATCAGCTATAAAGAGGATTTTTTTTTAAATAAAATTTTTTTAATGATTAATAATACCCCCTATAAATAGTTGTAAAGTTTTTATAGTAAAAATTTTAAAATCAACTATTTTTGAAAAAATCCCTCTTTTAATTCTTTCTTCATATAATTATGCATTCATATAATTTTTCTGTGAATTATATATATATATATATAATATATATATATATATATAATAAAGATAATACTTAGAAATTTTATATGTATATTATATATATATATATATTAATATATATATATATACTATATATATATATTATATTATTTTTTTGTTTTTATATATATATATATATATTTTGTTTAAAATTTATAATATATATATATATATATATATATATATATATATATATATATATATTTTATAAATTATTTATTATTTAAATATTAGTATATGTATATTTTATACATATAATTTTGTTTAAAATTTATATTAATATATATATATTATATCTATATATATATATATATATATATATTTATAATTATTATATATATATAAATATATATATATATATATATTATATAATATATATATATATATATCTATATAATATATATATATATATATATATATATATATATTATATATTATATATATATAATATATTATATATATATAAAAGCGGTTTAGAAAATAAAATCTTGTACATATATTTATTTAATTTGCAACGGTAAGGAAGTGCAGTTTCTCAACACAGGTTTTTCTCTTTTGTAAATTTTTCTGAAGAAATGCTATTATTTTTATTTTTCGTTGAGAATGTCTTCTGTTGCAAACCACGCCTTGTGTTCTAATTGAAGGTAGATGATTTTACCTGGTTTTAGTACAAATGTGTATACATCTTTCCTTCTCCTGTTTTGAATGTTATCCAATTGGATGTTTGAAATGTAATTGGATTGAATGACACGCCGTATAAGAAGGGAATGCAGAGCTAAATCTGGACCTTTATTTTACTATTCGGTTCCAGAGGTCTGGTGTGGTTGAATAATTGGGGTAACGTGGAACCGCTCTTAGAACCAGAGCACCTGTTAATAGTGGCTTGTCTGTCGGTTATATTTGCAATGTTGAAAGGTCAAGGTGTTTTAAATCAATTTTGTGTGTAAATATTAATTTATTTTAAAGTGTAATACCTTCACGTGGTTTAATATTATTCTTAATGTGGGCATTATTTCGTTCTATGTTAAATAATGCTTATTACTTAATAGTGTTATAAGGTGAAATATTATTTTATATTCATGGTGTTTGTGGAACTCGCATTTTTGGTGTAAGTTGCACGCACGGATTCTCAATGCATTTTGGTTTCCTGTTTTCAAAAGATTGATACAAAGGTAAGTTTTTGTATATAATATTTTTCGCACAGGCTGCAGTAATTTTTAAAAATTTATTTAATAATATATTTTTCACAAATATATTTATTATTTTGATAAGTTTTAATAAATTGTATGCTGAAATTTATTAAATTGATATTTAATAATAGTTCTACTCTATGCAAAGTCCTCAACGTTGCATATTGAATAGAAAACGACGCGCTATAAGCGAACAGCTGATTTGGTTTTGTACACGCGCACAAATAAACATTCATTTTTGAATCTTCATAATTTTTGGTTTTGGTAAATAATATATTTCTTTTTTGTCTAATTTAATTTCGAATCGTCTATAATAATAATTAATTTTTTAAATTTGTATATAACCACAGTTTATTTATATTATTTATTTTCTCAAAAAAAAGGGTGTCTGCTAAAAAAAAAAATTATCTATATATATATCTATATATATATAATATTATATTAATATAATATATATAATATATATATATATATAATAATAATATATATAATTAAATATATATATATATAATAGTATATTATATACTATATATATATATATATATATATATTTTAATATATATATATATATATAATATATTATATATATATAGTATTATATATATATATATATAATATAATTGGCTCTCCTATACATATAGTTATATAAATTTTCTTATTGGTAAATAGTACATGAAGTATATATTTTATTTTTTTTTTAATTTTATTTTTTTATTAAAATATTTTTATTATATCCTGGCGTGTTACTTATACACTATTTTGCATTTTTTTTTTTTAATATAGCAATAATTATTTTTGGTTTCAATATTTTTATCTTCAACAGAGCCAGACGTCAAACAGTAATTTTATGGTAATTAACAGTACGATGCTTGGACTACTCTAATAATAAAACGAACTCGGAGTTTCATTTTGGTGCTCTCTTGATTAACCATCAGTTGATGTTAGTAAATTCTCATAGAGAAAGGTTGAGGCATTCATTGAGAGTCACATATGGTAGAATCTTTCTAACGTTGGTTAACAAGTCACCGCCATTATCCAGAAACTGAACCGTCTATGTTGGATATCTCTATCCTGGGGGCCTGGCCGTGGAAAGTTTGCTGAGTATTACAAGTAAGTTTTTTGGATAGCGATAGATGACAATGACATTTATATGGGGCCTTTCCGGGATTATTGTGGTCTATAGTACAATATAGTGTTTAATCCCATTGTTACCATATTCATTGCTGTTGTTATTTTGTTGTGCCTTTTGCACGTTGAATATTGAATAAGACGGTTAGCTATTCAAGTTCTGATTTGTATTGTCGGTTTTAAGGTATTCAGAGCAATTATTGAACATTTGTGCATTACCGAGTAACGATTTGTTTTCAAATAGTGTATTTTTGACGTTTCATTAGCGTATAGCTTTAAAAAACGTTCGTGTCAAGTAACAGTGTTAAGTATTACAGGATATATTATAAAAATATTTTTTTTTAAAAACTCAGTATATATATATATATATATATATATATATATATATATATATATATATATATATATATATATATATACTGCTAACTATATATATATATATATAATATATATATATATATATATATATATATATATATATATATATATATATATATATATATATATATATATATATATATATATATATATATATATATATATATAATATATATTTGCCTATAAACATTTATAGGGGACGGTCCGAAAATCGTAGAAATTTTGAACGCGGAGATTCTATTTTTGGAAAGTTTTTCTTTTACCGCTCGTAAACGGAAAAGAGGTTCATTAAGAAAAAATCAATTTTGATTTTTTTGATTTTATTGATTTTTTTGATTTTATATTTATTTATTTTTTATTTTTTCATATTCGTGACGTCACGCAAAATAATATACTTATATATATATATATATATATATATATATATATATATATATATATATATATATATATATATATATATATATATATATATATATATATATATATATATATATATAAAGAGAGAGAGTAAGAAGACGTAGAATCCAATCTAGAGTGTCCCACTCAACCCATAAAAATTAGGAATTAAGAATAATTTTTAATAATAATTAATGTAATTAATGAATAGTAATTATAATTAATAAGCCACATGGGCCTACCTAGACTGTCCCAGTCAACGAACAATAATTAATAATTAAGAATAATAATTAAAAAGCCGCATTGGCCCCTCTAGAATGTCCCAGTCAATCTATAATAATTAATAAATAAGAATAATAATTCAGAAGCCGCATGGGCCTATCTAGAGTGTCCCAGTCAATCCATAATAATTAATAATTAAGAATAATAATTAAAAAGCTGGCCACTCTAGAATATCCCAGTCAACCTATAAATAAGAATAATACTTAGAAGCCGCATGGTTCTATTTAGACTGTCCCAGTCAACCAATAAAAATTAATAATTAAGAAGCCACATTGGCCCCTCTAGAATGTCCCAGTCATCCCCTAATAAATAATAAATAAGAATAATACTTAAGAAGCCTTATGGGCCTATCTAGACTGTCCCAGTCAACCAATAATAATTAATAATTAAAAATAATAATTAAACCGCATTGGCCCCTCTAGAATCAACTCATAATAAATAAGACTAAGACTTAACCGTATGGTCCTTTTAGACTGTCCCAGTCGACCAATAAAATTAATAATTGAGAAGCCGCATTGGCCCCTCTAGAATGTCCCAGTCAACCCATAAAAATTAAGAATTAAGAATAATTTTTAATAATAATTAATGTAATTAATGAATAGTAATTATAATTAAGAAGCCACATGGGCCTACCTAGACTGTCCCAGTCAACCAACAAAAAATAATAAATAAGGATAATAATTCAGAAGCCTCATAGGCCTATCTAGACTGTCCCAGTCAACCAATAACAATTAATAATTAAGAATAAACTATTCTTAATTCTTAGTGATATGCTGGAGTTGACTGGGACAGTCTGGAATAAACATGCAGCTTCTGGTGTATTGTATTTATTAATTAATGGATTGACTGGGACTTTCTAGAAAGAGGCCAATGCGACTTTAATTGCTAATCATTAATTATATTGCTGGTCCCGACTTGGGACAAGTCTAAATGAGCCCATGTGGCTTCTTAATATAAATACTATTCATTAGTACATTAATTATTATTAAAGTTATTCTTAATTCTTAATTTTTATTGGTTGACTGGGACATTCTAGAGGGGCCAATGCGGCTTCTCAATTATTAATTTTATTGGTCGACTGGGACAGTCTAAAAATGACCATGCGGCTTAATATTATTCTTATTTACAATGAGTTGACTGGGACATTCTAGAGGATCAATGGCTTAATTATTATTACAGTATTAATTATATTTGATTGAATGGGACAGTCTAGATAGGCCTATGCGGCTTCTTAAATAATATTCTTATTTATTATTATTATGGGTGCGATAGGACATTCTAGAAGGGCCAATGCGGCTATATTATTAATTTTTATTGGTTGATTGGGACAGTCTAAAAAGGACCATGCGACTTCTTAAGTATCATTCTTTTTTATTATGAGTTGACTGGGACATTCTAGAGAGGTCAATACTGCTTCTTGATTATTATTTTAATTAATTTATATTGGTTGACTGGGACAGTCCAGAATAGGCCAATACGGCTTCTTAGTATTATTCTTATTTATTATTTATTATGGGTTGACTTGGACATTCTAGAGGGGCCAATGCGACTTTTTATTATTATCATTGGTTGACTGGGACAGTCCTAAATAGGACCATGCTGCTTCTTAAGTATTATTTTATTTATTATTCGTTGACTGACATTCTAGAGGGGTTAATGCAGCTTCTTATTATTATTTGAATAATAATTATAAGCACATTAACCTCGACATCCCCAATCAACCATAATATCAAGAATATGCCAAACCACATATTTAGACTATTTAATCAACATAAAGTAATAATTAAGTAACCTCTAAGTATCCCAGTCAACAACAAATAATAAATAAGATAACTCTGCGCTACTTTGTACTTTTATAGTCAACCAATAATATAATTATATAATATATATATATAATTAATAATTAAAAATTATAATTAAAAAACACGTGACGCCTCTAAGTCAATGCAGTCAACTCATAATAAAATCAGAAAGAATACTTAAGCCTCCTTTTTTGACTGTCCCAGTCAACAATAAAAATTAATAATTAAGAAGCCGCATTGGCCCCTCTAGAGTGTCCCAGTCAACCCATAATAAATAATTAATAAGAATAATACTTAAGAAGCCGCATGGGCCTATCTTGACAACTTCACGCATATTCTTATCCTCAAAGCCAAAAATCTACCTCCCCGTTGCTTTACGTTGCACCCTCTCCAGAATATCTATGTCTTTTCTAATAAGGGTTCTAAAATTGTAGACAATATTCAAATACTGGCCTAACATATCTACTATACGATATTATACAAAAACAATATATAATTAGTCTGCATCTGGCATTAATTTTCAATTTTTAACCCTAGGCCCTAGCTCTGGGTTCAACATCTTACAATGGAAACAATGAAAGAGCAACACTAAAGAATGTTACAGACTTGCGGGTTACAATGCCAATAGTTTGTTGAAAATTGAAAAAAAATATATTAAAAACTTCATAATATATATAGTTTTATTTTAATTTTTTATTTCTATTGAAGTTAAATCACTTAAATATACAAAAAATAAAAAAATATATAAAAAATAAAAAAATCAAAAAAATCAAAAAATCAATAAAATCAAAAAAATCATGATTTCTTTATAAAAAAAATCAAGTAAAAAAATCAGTTGATTTTTTTAATTTGAATAAAGATGACGTAAAGCACTGATATATATATATATATATATATATATATATATATATATATATATATATATATATATATATATATATATATATATATATATATATATATATATATATATATATATATATAATATATATATATATTTATATATATATATATATATATATATATATATATATAAGCAAGTTGATGGTGTTGCTATGGGTAGTCCTTTGGGGCCTACTCTAAGTAACATTTTCATGTGCTATTTTGAATCTATTTGGCTTAATGAATGCCCGGAGGAATTTAAACCGGTTTTCTATAGAAGGTATGTAGATGACTCCTTTTTACTTTTTAAATCCAGACACGAAATTGATTTATTTTTACAGTATATCAATTCAAAACACCACAATATTAAATTCACAGTGGATATTGAAGAAGAAGATTCCTTGTCATTTCTTGATGTAAAAATATATAAGGAAAACAACAAATTTCAAACAAGCGTTTATAGGAAACCAACATTCACAGGATTAACAACTAAATTCAATTCATTTATCCCGCATGTTTATAAAATTAATTTACTTAAAACGCTTTTCGATAGAGCATACAAGATCTCATCTTCATATATTAATCTTTCGAATGAATTGGACTTCCTAAAGACGCTATTTCTAAAGAATGGATTCCCAGGTTTTATCATTGACAATATATTCAGGAAACAACTTTCGTTAAAATATCATCAAATATCTTGCACTAAATTAACTGTACCAAAAGAAATTCTGTATATGAAATTACCTTTTATGGGGAGAATGAGTTGTGAAATTGAACGTAGAATTAAAGGAATATTAAAATCAAATTACCCCAGTTCAACTTCAGATTAGCTTTTTCAAATGAAAATAAAATTGGAAAATTCTTCAAAGTTAAAGATAAACTTCCTTTACCTTTATGTTCATCAGTGATATACAAATACAAGTGCGGTGACTGTGATGCCACCTACATAGGAAAGACTACTCGTAGTCTTTCTATTCGCATTGCTGAACATAAAGGTATCTCCTATAGAACTTTGGAACATTTGCACCATCCCCATATTCTGCGATCAATTCTCATTCTCTTCAGAAAAATCATCCTATACAGGATTCAAATTTCAATATTTTGGATTTTGAAAGAGAGCCTGACCTCCATTCTTTGGAATCCTTATATATTTGGCACCACGCTCCAAAGCTAAATGAAAATTTACAAACTGAAAATATTTTAATACTGAAGTAGAGTTTTGTCACTTAGTGATACTTTTTCTATATATTGGCAATTATTAATTTTCTTCTATTTATTTATTTATATATAACTTTTATGTAGTTTATCTAAGTATTATTTATTTAAAATTTTGTTATATTGTTCAGTATAGTCCAAGCCTTGATAATGGGTAGACGTTGGATTCACCCGAAACTAGTCGGATTAATAAAATGTTTAGATTTGTCTTGGTTATTTTAGCCATTATATATATATATATATATATATATATATATATATATATATATATATATATATATATATATATATATATATATATATATTTCTATCTTTGGGTTTTATAAATAACTATATATATATATATATATATATATATATATATATATATATATATATATATATATATATATATATATTCAGTGGCGGGCTCCTGCCTTCGTTGCATGTTTGTGCAACGACCACTTTTTTTCCTATATCAACGATATTTTGTTTTTAAATTATTTATCAGAAAATTTCACATTTACTCATATATATATATATATATATATATATATATATATATATATATATATATATATATATATATATATATATATATTTATATATATATATATATATATTTATATATATTTATATATATATATATATATATATATATATATATATATATATGTACAGGGGGGTTTTCTCTACCCTTACTATAATAACTATGTATACTTGATATATGCATCCGTACATTAAATTTTAATTATTGTTTCATTGTATAAGAGAAATATTTAACGACTCTTTTGTGAGGGCACTTTCAAATGTAATGGGCAGCTGCGGAAACGTACGTCCAAACGGAGTGCCTGGGGTATGAAGTAAAGCAAAGTCAGTCAGCGTCTCATATGAGAAGAGAGATGCGTTAGGACCTCACGTCATAAGAAAAGAGGTTGTGTAAACCATTAGCTTATTAAAAGACCGGAAAATTGTGTTTGATCGTAGAAATTATTGTATTAACTTTCACCAATATTATTAATGCCTGTGGAAC
>JABUQX010067499.1:22500-24984 GCA_015478945.1 Trachelipus rathkii
TTTTTTATTTATTCATCAAGTGAATTATTAGTGAAATAAAAAGTAATTTACCTTTAAAAAGTGATTTGAAAATTTTATTAAAGTTAAACTTTTTTCATAACTTAAACATTTTCGAAAGTTAAAACGTAGTCTTACGCATGCGCAAAAAGATTGCATCAAAATTAAATGAGAGGAAAATTCCAAAGGAGTTGGATCGGTTTCAATTATTTTTGTAATAATCGATATTTTATTTAAGATCGATAGAATAATCGATATAAATATCGTTCTTTCATTAATCGATAATAATCGATATTTTGTCAATAATTGTAAACAAATTTTACTGAGTGCGTTTTGATAAATTTTTCAAAATTGTTTTTTAGGTTTAATTATTTTAATAATATAATTAATTGTAGTAATTAATGTTTAATAATAACAATAACACTGTGTGGTTGCGTTTCTTTTAAAAAAAATGGTTTAATTAATAAAATAGCAAAATAATGTTAGTAATTAGGCTAACCCCTAGAGCTGAAATTCAGTTTTTGACAAAAGTTTTTTGAAGGCCTAGGGTAGTTGTAGGCCTATATATTTTTTGATTCATATTGGTGACACAATATCAGGCATTTTTTAAGTAAATAATTTTGAATTTTTGGAACACAATGGACAATTTTGTCAAATTTAAAAAGTTGAGGTCTAATATAAAGACTCGTATTACTAAAATAGTAAATAAATTAAATGAATTGAAAACTAATGACAGTTTGGGAATTATTTTCTGCAAATCTCAAATAAATGAAATAAATAAATTGATATTAAAAATCAAAGAATTTGATGAAAGCATGATTGATGTTTTGATGGAATCTGAGCTTGAAGGCCTAAATATGGACTCTGAAATAGAAAGTCAAAGTGATTATTATTTAGAATTAGAAATTAAATTAAGTGTTTTTAATGAATTTATTTTAAGTAAAGAGACTGCTACAACAGAACCTAATATTTCTGATAGTTTTGTGGAAGCCTTAAATAACATAGATCACACTACTAATGTAAAATTACCAATAATGACCTGTGCTATATTTGATGGTGATTTGAATAAAATTAGTTTTCAAATTTTTTTAAATCAGTTTATGAATGTGGTTGGCAATAACCCTAAACTTAATGATTCTGTTAAATTAATGTACCTTTTAAGCTTTTTGAGGGACTATCCTTTAAGTATTGTGTCTCATTTATCTATCATACCAGAACATTATAAAGTAGCATTAGAATTGTTGAAAGCGGAATATTTGGATGTAACTATAACAAATGACTTGTTTGCCTCTTTGATAGCTATTAATATAGAATCCAAATATGATAAAGATTTTATATCCTTAAAAAAGGCATTGAATAAAATAAGGGCAATTATTTATGATCTTAAAGTTCATAAATTAGATTTTACTATCTCAAAGAGTCCAGGCTGTTGCTTGTTGTCACATATAGTAGTAAAAAAGCTACCTAAAGTATTTTTGAAGGACATGATAAGAAAAGTAGGTCATAATTATCCTGACATAAATGAAGTTCTTGAAAATTATCAGGATATAATAAAGGCTTTAATATGTACTAGTTCTTCTTCAGAAAGAACAGTAGGTGACAAACTCAAATTTAAAAGTACAAGTACACCTGTTACTCCTCAAAAAGAAAAAACATCTCAAAATAATGCTACAAGTAAACAGCATTCTTTGGCAAATTTTCAAACCTCAAGTAAAGTAAAAGAGGTTGAAAAAAAGTGTAAATTATGTTCTGGGCCACATTCTTTAGGACTATGCCCTGTGTACAACAATTTTGAAGGTCGAATTAATAGAATTAAAGAGTTGGGGTTGTGTGAACAGTGTGCTGGTAACCATCCACAAGCACAATGTTTTGGTAATAATAATAAAATGAGGTTTCCGTGTAAATGTGGAAGTAGATCACATATACAACCATTGTGTAATGTTAATAAAAATGAGGTGGTAAATACAACGACCAATCATTGCATAACTTTTCATCAAAGTTTAGAGAATGAATATATTCCACCTACCACTTCTTTAAATATGGTTTTCAATGGTAAAGAAAAAACTTTCAGATGTTTGATAGACACAGCTTCTAGTAGGTCTTATATATCAAGAGAAGCTGCTGAAAAGCTAATACCTAATGTAAATAGTCTTCCTATAATAGAATATGAGGTTCAAACTTTCATTGGCTCTAAAATTAAAAAGTTTCATCAAACATTAATTGGTGTAAGAGTTTTTAAAAGAATAGTTTTCATTCCTTTTCTTATAGATGATGAATTAAATATAAATTATAAAGTAGATGGCATTTCAGATGTTATAAATAATATGAAACTTAATGGTTTAAATTTTGCTGACAATAATTTTAATAATTCTAATGTAAATAGTCATATTAAAATAGATGTTTTGCTTGGAATAGAAATAATAGACTTGTTTCCATCTTTTCAGACTGTACCTTTTGCAAGTGGTCATTGTTTAAATATTGGTGATA
>JABUQX010067500.1:0-41718 GCA_015478945.1 Trachelipus rathkii
AGATATAATATGTATGAGAATGATAGATGAGAATAAACTGATTTAACTGTTCTTTCCAGATATCAAATTAATCCATTCCTTATCTGTTAGAGTTTGCGCACATGATTGGATTTAGCATATTATAAACCGTTCTATCTTTCTTATAAGAGGATCACCCTAAAACTAATTGAGGCGTGCAAGTTAGTTATCGTAATGGGCACATCTACCTATTTTCTGGCGCCTTGTTTTGGAAATCAACGCATATCCAATCGAAAACCATTCTAAACTGTTACTCTTTGTAGCAACTTCGGGGGGTGCTTGTGTCTGCGGTCAGGTAATATTGTCGTTGTTGAATGTAAGATAGAAGTATTTACGCCTTGCGAGCTTAATACAACTCTTCTTTCCTGCAAATTTTTCATGATTGTCTGTGGAATTCTTCTCATTCCCATCAGTTACTAGTCTAGAAATATTTGAATCTCTTCCTGCACACACTCTTTTTAAGCGTGATAGATAAAGCTCTCCATGTCTAAACTCGTATTAAATTAAGTTGCAGTCGCTTACGTAACTGCAAAAGTGTTTGGTACAATGCGCTGCATAACATCCTAGATAGGAATACTGCAACGTGATGGGTGGTGACCACACTAGCAATAAAAAAAAAAAAAACATATAAGCTAACGTTTAGCTTCTCGATACGGGCCTGATAACAGCGTATTTTAGAATTTTTATAAATTTTTTATAAAAGGGTTTCCACGACTAATGAAATATTTGGTATATACTATTATCAAAAACATAAGTAAATTTACTCGTTTGCATTATAAATTATTTTTTTTCTAACTCTCATATAACAATAGTAAAATATATAAAAGCTATCAATTTTTATTGCATATAACGATTCAACCCTAAATTACTCACTCTATACAAGAATATTAATACATAAGAGTAATATTATAAACTGTATATATGTACTTAGCTTGTATTAGAAGAATTAGTCATTTCACATAAATACAAGGCTAAAATTGAAAACACATTTAATTTTTTTTTGACTAAATTGATAACTCGTTACAACGACAAACTAACGAATATCTAGTAATAGAATATACAACATTCTGCTAACATTCATGTATAGATACCACATCTACTTCTATTTTAGATAAGAGATAATATAACCAGCTCGCATAAACAATACACTTTCAAATGTTAATCAATTTATAGCTCAAAAATCGTTTTCACACTTTATTAAGTAGTTCTATAAAGCAATATTAATTTGTAGAAACGTGAAAATCCATTTTTAACAAATGAAAAGCACACATTATGTAAAATTTTATAAGAAAGTTAAATAAGAAAGATTAGAGGTTTCATTCCTAGATATTTTTTGCACTCTAATTCAATTAGTTAGGAAACTACAAGTTATGGGTGGAGTTATGAGTATAGGGGAGGGTAGGGTGTGTGTGGCTTGATACTAATTTGAAACATTTAAATATTTTTAACTGAAGATTAACTGACTATTTAAAGTAGTGTAAGTAAATCCGTAAGAGAATATAATTTTTATAAGGAGACATCCGTTATATAAAACATTAATCATTGACAAGTAATTTAAAAATTACCTCAAATTCATTTTTTATGTTTTTTTTGGAAAAATCATATTGACAATTTTAACAAAAAATGATAATATAATCAATAAAAAAAGTTATATTTTTATATATAATTTGATGCAATATCAATTAAAATGACACATATCTTAATTAATACGTACAAAGTACCATAAGAGTTAATATGAACATTAAAATCAAATAACAACAACGTTGTTAAGAATTTAAATTACAATTATTTTGAGGTTTTGTCGCAGTAAAATGTTGGAAAAGGAAGAAAACTTTAGGAATACATGTAAATCGCTCACGCTCTTTCTCTAACTCATATATAAAGGACGGAGTTATTTCTTATATAAAGTTAATGTCTTTGCTAGATGGTTTATCTATACTTCCACTGTTTTATAATGATTATATTACGTCCCTGCTATATGTTTTGCTAAACCAAGTTTCTTATAATCTATTTAACTGAAGTTCAAATTGGGGGACCATCTCTGGGGGAGTCCCCAGACAATCAATAGCAAACATTGAAGTTCCTCTAATAACTAAATGTCAAGAAGTAATATTAGTGATGCTGTTATATTTTTAAACTGGTGATATTTTGGAAATATGTTGAGCTTCCAGATAAAACGATATTTGTTTTTTCCATTGGAAAAGAAAACCAGAGAACTTTTTTCTGAGTAATGAGTGCCGTGTAACGACCAGACCTAACTACCTGTATTCTCACTTCACAACTTTTCTCTCTTTCTCCTTACTCTTTCCTCAATCTTCTTCTCTGTGTTGCACGTTCTCGTGTTACTTTGACTAACTTGAGGGAGCCTCCCCACTATTTGTGGGGGTGGCCACACCAAACAGCTAGCATAAAAGAAAACCTTACCAACTCTCTAACATTATTTCGAGTTCTACGACCTTATAACATATATTTTTTGTTATAAAAATGAGGACATAGACAGAACAGAGTATACTATTAAAAGCAATAACCCCGGGCTATTAAACGACTACACGAGGTTGGCGAGAGTGTGTGTTTACCAGAGGTGCTGGTGTAGGTACAGAGAATTTCATCCACCTTTCGTCCTTGTAAACATTCCTTGTAAGTAAAAAATAGTTAACTCGACTCTCTCTTCATCACGCAAGGCTTTTGTATCCTAAATCGTTTTGCTTAATTTGTGAAGGAGAACATTTTTCAGAAAACGCACGTCCGGTTAATGTTCTCATACAGCAACCGCTTTAACGGACTAAGAAGTAAATTCACACTCAATGTTTTCGATTAAAAGAATACTACATTCCGAAATAATTTCTATAACTAATTAGAAATAAATAATATTTCAACATGTATAAAATTAACAATATAATTCTAATTTTAATAAACACTGTCAACTCATTTAGACAAAATATTTTCATTCGAATAAATATAAAACCGAAATTAACAAAAATCTACAGATTCAATTGGAGGCGACTCAAACCTGCCTCCTCACCTTCTCTCCTATGGTCATCCTTCCTCGAAAATTTTGTCACTTTCACTTCTTAAAGGTGCAATATAACTCCTAAATCATTTTATTTGGGGTTCTCAGATACCAAAAATGGCTGAACCACCGTAACCTAATAATACATGTTAAAGACGAAGGTTTTACGTCACTCAATTTCACTATGAGGGTGTTCTCGACAGAAACCGTACCCTGTAATCATCTTACTGTGAACTGGTATTCTTAGGCGAAAAAAATCTCGTAACTTCTACGTGAATAAAGTACACAGTATTCTAAACAAGAATAATATTTGTAAAGCGGGAAGTGTAGAATAACTAATATTATAAAGGATAATATCAGACATGAGATATTTGAAATAAACCGTAATGAAGTCTATATACAGTTTTTATTTTTCAATGGTAAATAGTTAAAAGTTATCTCCTTTTAAGTAGCAATTTAACAAATATTAAACCGAGTCGTTTGGGGTTATCAAAAAAAACGCTACGATTAAGTAAAAATTAGTGAACCATTACAATGGAGCTCGTTAACAGACATTATTAAACCTAATCTACAGGTTACAAATAGTGCCAATCTATAGAGCTACAATATAAAATATATTGACGTCGAGGATTTAATAAACGATCACTCGGTTTAAAGTTCAAAATTACAAATCAGATTTCAAAACACTTTATTTATATATCTAAAGACCTACAACACCTTATTATCATGGACTCATGTAATGGTTGATAATAATATCTAGGGTAGATTATTGCGACAATGTTGTCTGTTGTGATTGTGGTAAATTTGTAATCACGCGCTTTTCGGTTTGGCTGTCAAGTCTGTGCACCTCTCACAACTGCTCACCCATCTAACATAACTCACACCGAGGAATGTCCTCAATACAGCCTAAACCTTACTCTTATCTTTGGCTTTATAGTTTTCAAACATTTTACACACCTGCCAGATCTCTCTCTGACCTATGATTTCAACTTCTTCAGATTCGCTCAATGCAAACCAAATATTTCGAAATTAATTAGTTTTTAATTAGCCCTCTCTCACTCTTTTTTTCTCTATATCACATAGCTTCGGGAACAATCAGATATTCTATAACTCTCTGTTCTATAACAAACTCAATATACCATTTTAGTAAATAAGGTGAAATTTTGACAGCAGATAGACACTATATTCCTTTTAAACTTGTTTCGTAACATATTTTTAATATGAAAACAATATACACATCGGTATCTTTTTTTAACGGTCTCTAGACATTTCTAGTTGTTATACAGTAAATACTTTTTAGAACACATTCAGAAGCCTCGGTACAAACAGTTATTTATTAGAAGGTCTTTATATTACACCTGCCAAAGAGTCTTCTTCCTTATTTTTTTTTAAAAACTATAAATCAGCGCCTGGTGCACACATCACCACATAGATACATTAAAATATATTTAGAGTTATTTCTTCCTTCTCTCGTCATTTCTCAATCAATATTGTTTCAATGTATTAGATCTGAATCCATTACAATCCTCTGCCCTCTAAAACGCACCTTGTTTACTTAAAAAATACAAATATTGAATTTCTCATAATAACAGAAAAACGTTCACTATCAGTTACACATACAGAAAACACTCACACTTTTCCACCCATTATAACACGCCTCATTATATTTCTTTCCACTAAACTCTTGTATTCCATCTATGCATATTTCTTGGAACATATTAGCATTATTCTCTACAGTGGCTATATATACGATTCAGCATTATTCTTTTATTATAGTGGTTCATATAATTGGTGTCCTCTCGCTCATCCTCGAGAAAACATCGTGTTCGGCCGAAGAACAAAACCTCGAGGTATTTTTATTATGCACCACTTACGCCCGCATCTAAATAAATTTTTTTCAAAATGTTGAAACCGTTTAGGCGGGAGGAAGTCGTAACAATGCCAGCTCACTTCATGTGAAGCGAGACGATCGTGTCATCACACACGCATTCGCTCATTTGAGAGTAAATCTCTAGAAAAGAGAGCAGCGGTATTTTACGCGAGCAAAGAGCCTATAAGCTCACCGCATACAAGCAATTCCTAAAATTTTTCTCAGCCACACGCGCTTTTTGACGCACACTACAGAAATCAGCAACCGTGCTGTGGTATAATAATATATATATATATATATATATAATATATATTAAATTAATAAAAATATTTATGAAAATTTCATATACATTTATCCTCCTTCTCTTTTAAGACAACTAATAAATAACTTAAAATTTAATATAATATTTCAGCATTTGCAGTAGTACAAAACCCTTTGCTGATTTTTGTGATTTTTCTACTAACATTTATTTTTTCAAAATTGCTACGGAATATAATAAATATTATACCGTTAAATATAAATTAATCTAAATATATAATTTTATAAGATAGATAGATATTATACTATAAATAATTATTACTAATTTATGATGAGAATATTTCATCTATGTAATAATTACTTTTTTTAATGAGTTCTATATAAATTTGTAATTAGAATAGAAAATTAAATAGAAAAAGATATATAGCGTAAAATTTATAAAATTATTAGAAGTTAATATATATATAATAATTTTTTATTATTATTAATAAACATAAACGGTTTTTTTTCAACAACTATTATTGAACAATATTTGGTAAATATATTATATAAACAAATATTGATAATTTCATTATTATAAAATAGCATCTGAATATTAAACTTATAATAGAACCCTTATTAAAACAATATAATATAAATTACTACTTTATTCTTCGCAGTTAGAGGGAGAAAATTTAGCGCAATATTTGCAAAAGCGTTAAGCACGCAGCAAAATATATGTTGTCAATGTCGCTTTCAAGATATATAAATAAGCTTGAAGTAGTCATTTTGGCGTTTGCGCTGGCTTATAAAAATACGTGCGCATTTGCAATTTATAGCGTCTTAACTGTGAAGAATTTATAATCTTAAAGAGAGTACACAATGCGTAAAATTTGTGCTGCTCTCTTAGAAATATTTAGGATAAGTAATGATCGTTCTGTTGACGCTTCTCTATAAATGATAGATTATAATATATAGATTCCGGCTTATGTTGATGTAATATTTTAAAGCAAACATTCTTTATTTTTCTTAGAAAGTTAAAAATTTTTTTATAACTTATATATAATATAGTCGTTTTCACAACTAATGAAATATTTGGTATATTATTATAAATACAATATTGAAAATATTTATTTCATTTAAAAAATTATATGATAAATTATAAGAATACATATTTTGTTGCCACTTTATACTTAAAAACTCAATTTATAATATAAATTACTCTTTTTCCTAGATTCTCTACAGCTTCTTTCCCATGTTTTGATATATACACATTATTTCCTGGAACATTTCCTTATGCTTCGATTTCTTCTTTGACGTTAAAATCTAAATTTTAAGCTTTATTCAAATTTTTATTATTATATCATAAATATATTTTCTCAATAATAATTGTCAATACGAATAATAATCATGATAATAAATAATTATTTAATATAGAAATGTATATTACAATATATAAAATATGAATAAAAATAAATATATAGTTAGAAATTTAAAATAAAACAAGTAGAAGTAATATATTATAGTAATAAGATATCATATAATTTTATTATAATAATTAGATAATAATACTATAATAACAATGATAATATTTTTTTATTACTCTATATAATTACGATTATTATTAAATTTATTATTGATTTATATTATTTCATTATTATTCTTAAAATTGAGTATTCATTGTGAATATTTAAAATGCCATTACAAAACTTTTAATTCTTTTTATTATTATTATTATTATTATTATTATGTAATATTATTTTACATAATAATATTATTAATTATAAAATTATGTACAATAATTATTTATATAGACACCTTATTAACTAAAACTATTTTATAAAATTTTTATCACTTAATTTTCTGCTAATATTATTTATTAGTTAACATAAGTGCATTTTTTATAATGAAACATGAATTATTAATATTAATTAATTTTTTTTCAAAGTCTTTCAATGTATTGCTGAAAATAGCGTAAAAACTCAATTTTAAGAATCTCTAAATAGTTGGTGAAAGTTTGAAATTAACGAAAAAAAATCGTACTTTTAAGAGTTTCTAAATTTGATATATGTAGACAATAAGTATTTTTATATAGGAGATAATAACGCGTAATTTTTGGTTGAGAATATAATTGTTTAAAACCATTCTTTTTTGTGATATATTAAAAGCTTTTCATGTCTTAATTAATTGGGTTTCCTACAAACCGAATCATGAACTGAAATATATCATAGAGTATAGGTGATCTTTAAAGAAACACACGCAATATGAAAAAATTTTCAGAGTAATAAAACACGGCGTTAGATATAGTCGTAAGAACACGATGTAACTACATCTGATATTATAATTGAAAATGCTTGTAATCTTTACCCACAGTCTTCTCTCTCTCACTTTTGTATATCTCTTGTCTTTTTTGAATTGCATTCCCAATGAAACCAACGATGAGAAAAAATTTAAAGCTAACATTCACTTTAAAACACCAAAATTAATGATTTCCTTTTGTTGAATTAAAATTTAAACACTATTTAATTGATTAAAACTATCATTAAGGATATTCTATTTTAAGATTGATGATTTATATAGATACATGAGCTCTTGCAGCATTCTAAGATGTCATTCAGAGAGACCTGTTATTGGAAATCCAGCATTTTAGTATAAGAGATTTATCTTTATGAAGGGGAATATGAATCCTAGTTAGAATAATCGTAGCGCATATTGATGAACGGTATAGGCTAGCAGAATTTTCTGTATTTAATGTTGGAATAAGTTTAAATAATCTATTACTGCATAAATTAGTCTGTGTGTGGATATTTAATTTTGCATCTATTCGTTAATAAGTTTAAACAATATATTTTTTTAGTCTTTTAAACCTTTTGTAGGTTAATTTTTCACTAAATTTTTAGGTGACTAGGTATTTTTGTTCATTTACGCTTTAAACAATATAATAATTAGGCTTTGCTAACCTGTGCGATGTGAGCTTTGCTCAATAATTTTTATGAAAATTATTATAGATATATAGAACGTACTTTGCGGAAATCTATCAGTATTTTAATTCAGGACCGTTGCATAGAGACATATTTGACGCTCTAGCGGAAATAATAATTTTTAATTTTTTGAAAAATTTGCGCTTTTTGCGCTTAAAGTTGTGACTCTCTAGTTTTTTTTTACATACTTGTGCGTTGTTGAAATAGAGACGTTTGGGGTTATTATATATTTGAAAAATATTTAATTTAAATTATTTATTTTCAAATGCTGAAATAATTTCCATACTATTTTTTTTTTTTATTTTGGAAGGAGTGAGACGTAGATGGTGGTTAGAATAAAGGTGACTCTTGATAGTTATGAATAATTATATAATTATATAGGAATAGAAAATGTACATAGTAAATTTTTTATAAGATAGTTTCCCTTAATTTGTTATGTGAAAAATTTAAAGAAAGAATTACCGTGTTTTAAATTTTAGATTAAAAATTTTTTATTTTAAATAATAACAGTTTTCACTAACTAATTAAGAAATATTGGTGAATATATACATATAAATAAACAAATTAAAATATTATATTATGAATAATTATCATTTAAAAAACCGTCTCACTTCATTTTAGACACTAAACTATAAATCACTATATTTATAATAAATATTCACACCTCTTTATATATATATTAACTTTTTGAATTATATTATACACATTACAATGAAACACATTAATTTTTTCAATGCTGAAAATCCCGTTAATTATATTTTCAATCTTTTAAGAATTTAAATCACTATATATATTATATATATATATTAATAATATATTTGGACTGCTAATGCTTAAATAGGAACATACCTAACTTTTCTAAGATGTTATGGACTAAATTGTAATTGAATAAATTATGATTGCTAGAAAATGAATTTCTAGATAACTAAGTTTCAGGCAGAAGCAAAGTATTAGCATGATATGTTAGAATATAATAATAATGGTTTCAAAACTATAATATCTTAATATTTTCGGTATTAAAATTTATATATATGTATTATATTATTTATTATTATATATATAAAAATATAAATTCGAAATTTCATTAATAATACCTATATATTTAATATTAATTATTTTTAATAATCAATTAATTATTTGTTAATATCTGCGATATATAATTTGTCTTTACACAATATTCCCTATTGGGCTATTTTTTACATATCATTTTCTTTTTTTTTTTTGTCAAAATGCTTTTAATTAAAAGTGATATGTCTAAATACAAATATTAATTGATCAACTCATAAATATTATTCTCATAAATGTTGATCTTAAAATATAATTTTATATAAAATTCTAAGTTTACTCTTATTAGAGTTCTAAATACTGACGTTAAAAACTGACAAACTAAGATATATAAGTAATAAAAGTCTAATCTTTTTTCTCCATAGTTAAAAAATTTTTTATTAAATCAAAAAGGCTTAGTTTTCGCAATAATATAATTAATATCTATATAAGAAATTTTTATTTAATAATTTGGAATTTTCATTAATAAAATAACAAATATTATATAATATAGTAAAATTTCATCTAAAAATGTCATTTCTCTTCATATAACGGTACTAAATAAATAAAATTATATAATATAAATTTTCTTCTATTTTTTTGCGTTTTTTGAACTTTGCATTGAAACGAAGCAATTAAATGAAATTTTTATTCATTTAAATACTACATAATGCTGTAATAAATTACCGATAAATAATATAATAATTTAATACTGATATATGAAAAATCTAAGTAATTTACACAATAATTAAATATTATTCAATATTGATTCCATATTGTTTGTATAATCTTGAAACATCGGTACTTTTATAGAGTTCTAAATTTAGTTGTCAATAAATTTAAAGAAAATAATATATAATTTTAGTAAAATAGTTTAATTGTTTTAAATATATATACTCACTTAATATAAACTAGGGTTATTATCTATACTAAATATTATAATGTATGAATATATTATTTTGGTATAATATAAAAACAAATATTGAAATTTTTTTTCACATTAAAAAATCGATAATAATTATTTAATAATGTACTAACTATTATAAAAATAAATAATAATTTAATTAAAAATTATCAACGATTTTTCTTCTTAGTCTTATAATTATTGATAATTACGTCAATATATTATCAAAATGGAGGGAAAGCACTAAAGTTCATTGCCTTCTTTCTTGAATGCGAATTACCCATTCTGCTTGGCAATGAATATAATAGGTGATCTTAGAGTGACAGTTTCCATGACACCAGATACTACAAACTGGTTTCCTCAGTCTCTCTTATATTTGCAGATATCTTCATACATACTTCTTACCATTGAGAAAGTATAAGCTCTCTCTCTTAATCAAACACATAAAAATTCTAAATTACTGAGGATTAACATATATATAAATAGTAGGAAAAAAAAATGGTGTATACTTTTTTAAAGAGTTCTATTTGCAATGGGCAGCCATAGTTGCGAAATTAGTAGTGTTGTATACTAATGAAAAGGCATGGGCTTCGCTATAATATAATGGCCATTATATAATGCTATCGTATAATTATTTCTAATTATTTACTAATACAGGTTTTCCTCGTCACCATTACAACAATCTGAGACGCTCCGGGATGATTAGAAGTCATCGATTAGAACGATAATACCTAAAGGCAGTTAAGTAAATTCCTTCTTATATATAAATTTTCTCTGCAAATACTTCTCGGATTATTTTGAATATTATATAACTTTTCATTATGATAGAACACTCACAACCGTCTACCTTCCTAAAACCTCATCTGTATATTCCTTAAACCGAAAACTCTATAGAGTTTTATGAGAGGTATAGACAATTACAACTCACATCCATAGTTCTCTTCCTCTCTTTCTCTTTTCTCCGCTTTTCTTAGTATTTTAGATATTCGCGACAATTGCAACAAGTTGAAGCACATCGTACTTAATTTGCTATTTTTGAATAAATTGCTTCCCGTGTTTGTTAGAGATTAGAGAGTTTTTACTATTATTACCTACCTAATGGCTCACCGCCTAACTGTCATGTAAATAAATTAAGAAAACCTTTCTCTTACTACTTCTACTATATCTCTGATTAATGCTTATTTAAGGTTTTCTATATCACTTGATATTTCACTTCTACAGTGCCGATTTGTGCTTATACATATTTTCTTCACAATGATGAGATATAGATAGACTTGACATTACGCATTTTTTCTTGATTATCCTGTATATTTAATGGCAGTGTCTACATTTCGAGACTCAGAGTTGTAATACCTCGATTGTATCCCTAGATATCATATCTCTTTGAGATGAATTCAGCATTACTTCTAACTTAGTCTATCTAATTCTATTCTTAAAGCTATTTAGGATGCCAAGTTCTGTTTCCTTTCTCTCCTATTCATCACGTATACTCTCATATTTAACTGTGTATAAACTGTTTTCACTTATTCTGGGTCTATTCAAAATCTTTCCACACAGAATATTCCAAACCAACACTAAAGATGTAAATAATGTTAATGGACTTCGTTCTGCTACTAACAATCGTTCCTTCATTTTTGTAATTTCACGTGAGAAAATACGTAAAGTCTTCCATGAAAGGGTCCCCTAACTCTTTCATATAGAGACGAGAGCTTTAAATTTAATACTCTCTTATAATAGTGAATTTAATCCTCTATGTGTGCTTTTTGCAAAATGGATAACCGAAGTGACACAAATATTATACCTTAGGTTTTGCAAAATGCTTTAAAACATTTATATAAATAAAACTTTTAGCCAAAGGGCTATTTTTTAAAAAACTAGAGTCATAATAATTCAATATTTACATTATCCTATATGCAAACTTAATAGTTCATGAAAATAATCGTGCAAAATTCTTTTCTCTCGATTAAAAAACACTCAAATTTATAAAGATATATATATTCTACAGAGAAATCGCAATAATCTTATAATGTAATCTTCTTCCTCACACATGTCTTTCGTGATATTTTTTCACAATAACCGCAAATGTTAACATCCAAAAACAATTCCCTTCTTCGATCTTGCCTTTTTACTCTACGTTATTTAAATGAGTTTCATACACTGCTTATATTATTAGTCCTAATTGCCGTATATCTCTATACTGTGCTACTCTTATACTATAGTTAGAGAAACACTATTAGTATAAGGATCTCTGAACTCTATCAAATTTCTTTCTAATACTGTCGTCCTTTTTCCCATTGCTTCTTAATTACTTTCAATAATTAGTTAAACGCTTTTTCTGGCAAGTCTTATTTTCTTAGTCTTTTTCTATTTTATCTGGTTCACTTTCCTTCAGTATTTCTGGTGAATGCCACCGCTTCATCCTTAAAATAGATAGTTAAAAGAAATAGTTATTGGATGTTTGTTTTCCTCACTATCAGATTCTGTTTTATCATAACAAACTATTCATTCGTACTTATTCCAATAAAATTCTTCTCTTTTTTATGTTTATATAAAAACGCGCGATTTCACACATCTTAACCAAGACATTGACCCTAAGAGAGCACGTAATCACATTATTTACTCTCTCATCATTTGAGATAGAGTTCACTTCATTCTCTACTTTACAGTAGATTTTGGAACAACTTTGGTTCACCGCTTTCAATGGAGATCAACATCACAGAATCTTTCTCGAGTTTCTTGGTGTGCTTATGTAGAACAAGTTTCGTATAAATTTAACTGCCTCAAAACATAAACTCCTTTATAATATTTTCGATCCGTATAAACTTTCACACAGCTATAAAACACAAAATTCGACAAAGACAAGTCTAATAACCCACTTTATTTTTTCGAAAAACACATAATAGCTTTGGTCAATACGGCATCTTAATGACAATAGTCAAAAATGCGCTTTTTTTTGCCATCTCACTCTTTCATTATTGTACGTATATAATTGATATTTCTCTGACTCCAACTAGTAACAACTATGTGGACTACAAACCTTAAGACATGAGTACCTGTAAATTTTACCGAAAGAATCATTACTCCCGTTATATACTTATTTTTCAAACTACCTTATAACATTTTTATTATATAATTAATTAAAAAAACACAGGTTTGTGCGTAATAATCGCTTTTACAACGTAAATTGTGCTATAATTTAGTAATATAATCTTACATAGAGAATAGTCACCAAAATTTGTCCTAAACTACAAAATCATCTCATGTCAGCTAAATTCTATATCTTAGATAAATGTCGTGTAAAAAAAATAAATATAACGTTTCCAATATTTATTATAAATAATTATTTCACACCTTAATAACTATTATTATAAATATAAATACCATTAATATACTATTTTACTTATTTCTTTTTTGAATAATAATATTTGACATATTTGTTAAATTAACACACTCACATATTATATAATTATATTTTATATTATCCATAGAATTATGACTGAATAATAATATATTATACGTTAAAATAATAACTCAATTTTAAAGATGATATTACTAAAACACATTTCATAATCCTTGAACATTTATGATAAAATAATCGTTATATACATATTATTTTATAATTTAAAGAGATAATCTAATATTTATGTTTAAATAATTTAGAAAATTATGAATATTCATTGGAAGGAGTAAAAGGCGAGGCAGTTGTCCATCAGTTGAACCACGATTCTTGTTTGGGATCAGCTCGCGCATGTATTGTGTCAATCGAGCGGATAACTAATGAGACTTTATTATAGGTATATTATTAATAATTATATATAACAAATATTGAAAGATATTATTCATTTAAAAAACTGTTACCTAAATAAATTTAAAACACCTAATACAATTAATAAATATTATTATAACTCATCATATATATATGATTTTCTTGAAAATTTTTTGTATAAAATATTGAGCTACCCTTTGAATGTGGTACTCAATATTAATATAATTGAAAGATAGTCTAGATAAATACATGACCTACTTAATATAATACCTATGTTATATAAATATATATATAACCTCTAAATTAATATCAATAGATTTACCTATAAAAATAATTCAAATGTTTGAATAATAATTTTAATGGAAAACTCATAAACGGCTTTTAAGCCACCCGTCTTCAGACAGAGCAACAAATTTCTCCGTAATCTGAAGTAAACTTATACATAAGCAGAATATTATGAGGAATACAGTCTCATATATATACATAGTAATTTTAGTGCGTGAGTATTTAAATGTATGTAGATTAAAAAATATATAAAATATAATAACTTACTAAATAGAATAACGCAGGTTTTGCGACGAAAAGAAATACATTATATGAGCGTAATCGAACACTATTTTGGTAATAATTTTTAGTAAGGAAAACTGATATATAAAAATTTATTACAAAAATTTGTGCAAAATTTAACATTTGGCCATTTTTTTGGGATGGAATGCTCTCGGCCGTGCGGGGTGACATAGTATTATTAAAAATATGAAATACCCCGTATTATTTGAGGTTCCTGTAACAGGCTATATTTACACCGGCAATGTTGGGTGGCTCGAAGAAGCCGCCCACGGAGGAAACACAGGGGGGGCCTAGGAACAGTTTATTTACAATATCACCTCCGTTAGGTCTGCTGGGGCGCGTAGGAATCTCTTGACAGATCAACACGCCATTTCACAAATAATTGACACAAAACAAGTTATCTGGTGTGTGTTCGCAGAACAACTCGCTCGAAAATAGAGGCCGGGGTGAATTAAAGTACTACCTCGCTCACTCAATTTTAGGATTTACCCAAATAATTTATAAATGTTGAAATTTAGAGAATTAACACCTTTAAGGCTCACATGAGATCAACGTATCACCTAGCAGAAGTTTGTTGGTAGAATTTGTAATCGTGAAATATTTTTTAATTTGCCTTGAAGGAGGATTCATGGCGACTTAGAAAAATAACAAAATATAAATAGAATCTATTGCCAATGTATAACAGAACTGATTATTAAAGGTATAATGTGTGTTTTCGATGACTAACACTCGAGAATATTACTATATAATTATTTTTATAATACACAATTTTTTTTATATAATTATTTTTTTATTATTTTTTTTCATTTTTCCTAATTAAAATTATTATCATTTTCATTTAAAAAACATCCATTTAAGTATGCAAAACTCATCTTAATAAATTTCACTTTTCTGCTTTTGAAAATAGCATTTCAATGAAAACACAATTAAATTTTTTTTTAAAAGGCTGAATATATTTTAAAATAGTGAACTTTGAGATTAGACATAATCTCAATGTTCGAATTTAGCGTTTCAAATCATATCTGCTCATCTCTGTATTGATAAATGTTGTTAATTTGGTGAAGATTATTTAAATTGTTTTATATTTTTTATTTATTTTTTTTAATGCTTAATTTTTTTTTATAGTGTTCTTGTGTATATATACATATATTTTTCCTTGCACCTTGAGAAAATTGTGTTAATTCAAATATACGATTTATATATATATAATAAACCACAGGTACAGTTCCTTTATCGACCAATGAGTACCTTCTTCAGATAGCTGATTGATAAGTTGTGTGTTTGAAAGTATATGGATTGTAGGAATCTATCTACAGAATGTGCATTGAGCACAATCATATATTATCTATATATAAAAACGGTCAATTAATAGACATAACCATAAATATACATATTAATTAAAATATCTCTTTATTTGGCTTAGTCATTATATACTATATGAAATTGTGCAAAATATATTTACATAATAAACATTTATTTATTTTATTTATTCTCATATATATATTGACTCTTAGAAATTAATATATATATTGTAGTATAACTTATCAATTTTAAAATAACTTATATCAAATTTTAAGAATTTAAAAACTTTATAATTCATATAATTTTATAACTACTAGGGTTGGGTATACAAAAAATTATTATAAATCATTTATTTAGGAAGTTATCTAAATTTGTAATAATGCTGAATATAATTTTAAGTATAAAAAGAGAAATATTTTATTATAGAAGTTATTAATGCAATTATCTAATTTATTAAATAATATATCTAATATAACATATTCAATATAAATTGTTAGATCACAACCTTTAAATGAAAAATATTATATTTGGTATATATATAATAAATAATAACTCTAAAATAATTATATTGAAAATTATATTTCTATATTATAAATAATCAACCAATGGTATTATAATACAATAAATATGTTTTAACAATATATAAACTATTTATTAATAATAAATAAAAAATAATTAACATATAAATAATAAAATTTGCTATCTTTAGTTATATATACTTTTCATTTAGAATTCATTTTAGAAAATTGCAGTTACGAATTCAGAAGCGCTCATTGTAAAATATAATGAAACGAACTGTTTAAAAAAATATAAACTTATATTTTAATAATTCTAAGCTAAATAATATATTGAATCATTGTTGAATTTTAAGGATAAAATAATCTGTTATATAATGTCATTATAGACTGGAGAAATGAAATTTTATATGTAGTGTGATAAAATTACTTAAGAAAAAGCGTAATTTTTAAGATAATAATAGTTAATAATTCTCTTTTCACTCTCACAATGGATACACGAGCCGTTAGAAAGAGCCACAATCCTACTCTGCATATAACTTTAACAACAAGCTTACCAGGAGGCTACATTGAGTCTGAGAGCACTTAGGTTTGCCAGGTTTATACTATAAAAGTGCAGAGAAACAAAATCGAATATAATTGAAAAAATATATAAATCATTAAAAAAAATTTATTAAATCAATAAAAACGTAGTATGCTTATACAAGCGAAAAGGATTTAACACGTTATGGAATCCTACGTAAAATTTTTGATAGAAAAAAAACCGTTTTTATAAAAATTTAACACAAAATTATTTTCTTGCTGCAAGCTTAAGTAAAAATAAAGAGAGAGGCCTATTTAGAGACCTTTTATTGGGTGCCTTCTTGCATGTAAATTTAAAGCATTTAGATTATGACTATTTTATATTCTTTGCTATTATATATATATACTAATAGAAAAATTACCCATGAGAGCTCTCGATTAAAAACTCGGCAACCGATGCGAGATTTTAGGTCGGGGAGTGCATTGGACTTCCGGGGAACACTACGGGATAGGACTATAATATTCTCCTTAAACTGCTTCTGACACATTTCGGGAAGTACTAAATCGGCACTCGTACCGCTTCTTTGTTAATATATGACGCGTGGAGAGATGTTGCTCTCACACACTGTGCATCCCCAAATAGTTGGAAAAACGATACTTTGTTGTTTTAGCGTAAAATCAAGACCACGCTAAAGTATATATTGCTCTTTAGTGAATACCTTTAACAGTATATTAAATATATAATTTTTTATTATTAAAAACCAGATTTTCTTATTTAAAACCAACAAACTATATTGGCACCAATTTTTTATGTTTATTTTATATTTTTTTTGGTTTTTTTTATATATTAATAACATCTTTCGAACCAAATATCTCAAATCATAGAGAAATTCACTATAAATGGTTCATTTAAATTAATCAATGCTCAGCCGTGTGTTTGTAGCTATATCGAGAATATGTTTTGTTATAATCATACTTTTACTCTCTTTTTTTTTTTATCTTTACTCAGTATTTCTCGTAAATTTTTGCACATTGTTTCCAGGCATTGTATCCTTTTCTTCCGGGCTTTTCGAGCTGATAGATAGTTGCATTTTTTGCATATAATGTTATAGGAGATGGCTCTATACTATCACTCAGGTCTCTTCTGTCAGCCTATTATATAATTGCTGATAAATAATATATATAAATACTACTATAGAGAGTATATATTATATATATATATACTATAACTTATTTCATAAGGTAAATCCCATATAAATTAATTTATAATATATACAAATGTTTGAAATTTATATTATAGTAAATAAATAGATTACTGTAGTTTTCATAAATTTTGGTTGGTGCTACTTAATAAGAAATAAAGGGCTAATTTTAGATATTAAATTTTTATTATTCTATAAATCATACAGTATATTTTCCTATAAGCGAGACTTGATTATTGGTGTATTATTGTATTTGGAGGAGACAAACTATATCAAATCCAATATTCTACAATCCTAACAGAGCAACAACTGATATGAATGGTACAATGCTGGATCTATGCTGGTTAACATATAGGAAGCAGAAAATGCTAAGATACAATAAAATATAACAAAACACTCAAAAAACTATATAAATAACTAACATTAATTAAATTCTCTTTTCTGCTTTTATGAAATTGTCCATTTTCAATGTCAAAACAAAACTCAACATATTATTTGCTATTTGCGAGTATATATAGATATGAGATAAGCGAATATATAAAGTCGCAATAAACTAACCAGATAATAAATAACAAATTACTCTAATTTGATTAAAAGAAATATTTATCCCTAGTAAATGTTATAGAATTGATGATAAATGATCTTTATATTGGTATATACTTATGGAGTTCAAAAATATAATCGTATTTTAAGACTTTGCATAGTTTAATTTTGTTATTACATTTTTCGTGTTGTATCTTAAAGAGAATCCCATTACACGAAGCTAAAAGCGTAATTTTAGCGAGAGAATGAGACTAGGAGTTTGGGGTTCATTTTAGAGCACAGCGTGTGGAATACGGAGAGACTGAGATCTATTCCCCCCTGCACAATCAGGTGGTATGGCTTATATCCGAACCCCGCTCTTATATGAGTAATTCAAAGGTGTTCGCAGTGGGGTATTCGCCCCCTACACATTCCTATCCAGGGTGTATCAGAAGAAAAACGTCACCTCTCTAAATAGTTCACCGTCCCCGGCTTAGAGAACCATCCTCATAACATCAGATATTGTAACTTATTCTTATAACGTTCAATTAAAACAATATTCAAATGAAATATATAACTGAATATCATTTAATTCTTCATTAATCTCAATGCTACGAAAAAATTTTAATTTTAATCGGTGAAATTTATCCTTATTTCTGGAGGAACCAGGAAATCCTATCATCAAATATGTCCCAGATTTACATTAATGACGTTGGCCTTACAGCTGTATTAACGCTATTGTAGATATTGTAGAATATTCAATGCATTTATTTTTGTTTTGAAATTCTTTTTGTAGAAATATATATCCGGGAATTTTTTACATGCCAGTTTCCCTTTTGGAATACAGTGCAGACTCTGTAGACCAATGTTTTTCGAATCAAATTGTATTTCCCTTGTTTCGCACTGTAAGCTATTGTGATTTTTATGAGAGATAATAGGGAGTCAGAGTATGATATAGATTGTCGAAACGTCCTAAATAATAATATCATATATCTCATATATAATATTATTTAAAAATAACACCAGGTAGTTTTTCCATAAACTATGATAATAGTGAAAATAATTATTTGGTACATATATGATAGATTAAAAAACTAAAACTAATTTGTAATATTATCATTAATATAAAATACTAGTTAATTTATCGATCATCTAAAAAATTTGCTTACTAATAAATCATTTTTCTATTTCTATGTGACACAAGTACCTTCTGAACCACATATATATATTTTTTTTCAAATTGTCTTTTATAGAATATAATATTATCTATGTATATATATAAATAAAACCTATAATATCATTAAATTTTTTAATAGTAATTTATTTAACAAAACTATGTTAAATTTTAAAGTATTGATAAAATATCTATTAGATTTGAAAAATGATATGAACATTGTGTAAATGTTATAAATGTAATTTCAATAGATGAGAAAAAAGTGAAATTTAAATTGTTCTTTTGTATAAAACTTATAAAGAAGCAAAAGTGAAACACAGGCTTTTATATGTTTCACCCCAGCTTACCTTTTAAGATATCTTCGAATCAACGGTTGACTTCTCTTTTCGCTCGGATTAATATATAGATAAAACAATAATAACACGGATATAAAACAGGCTATTTGGGTAACCAAACGAATATTTAACGCAATTAGTTCCATATAGTGAGAGGTAATTTTTTTGGTTTAGGTTTAGGTCAGAAAAAAATATCATAAATTTAACAAGAAATATAGATTCATAGAAACTTTAATAACATTATATACAAATTTAGGAATATTCGAAAAGAAATATTTTAATAAATATTTTCTACACATAATAACTTCTCACTGCTTTTTATGAAAATAGCTTTCAATGATAAACTGATACATAACATTTAGTTTATATAATATTCTTATATCTATATATATATATAATAATTATATCTAGATTTTTCATAAAATGAATTGACACAGTATATAATATATCACTATAGTTAAATATAAACTCTAATTATTTTAAAGGATTTACACTATATACTAAAAATAAAATTTTTATGTTGAATTTAACAAATATTATAAGGAAATAAATCTGATAGCTCTTTTATAAGATGAGTTCTAATTAAGAAAGGGATATGTGTAACCAGAACAATATGTCATGTGTGAGTTAAATTATTATGAGAAAACAGTTTCTGAGAGTCACTTTAAAGTCTTGGTAAGGAAAGAGCTACTTATTAACATATGCGAGAATATAACAATAATATATTAAACATTTAATAAAAAACCACAATAAGGTGGAACAAGTTAAATTTGCTCATACCAACATTCCATTTACATTACTAATGAAACCCTCCACTCATCACTAATAACTTCGAAGTCAGAAGCAAAGACAAAGTGAAAAATATATAATTAACTATGATCCCTATACTCAATAATATACTCTGGAAAAATATTTTCATCTAAAAACAGATTAGAGTATAGCACAACAAACACAGAGAGCAATTATTAGAAAACATATCACACACGAATTATATTTGTAATCCAGTAATATCTGATTAAATAAACTGTTTATTGTAAATATTACTTTTAATTTATAGCGCTTATATTTATGAATAAAGATTATAAATGAAGTTGCAATTCTGTAGGAATGAGAGATAACGCGAAGTTATATAGCTTTCGGCGTTTTACATGCTTACTTTATATCATAAAAATCTGACGAAAAACATGATTTCTATCGTTGTCAGAGATAAACCGAGGTAGAGAATGAAGCTGGGTTAAGAGGACGATAACGATGGTCCTTATTTTCATACCAAATGTGTATATGTCCATCACAACGATGTGTTAGAATCAGGAAATTGATGTTATGGGAGAAACTCGCAGTACCACAGTTTCTGTAATAGAGTTCTTTAATTTGGTAAATGGACTGAACATTTTTAAGAAACTATAGTCGTATATGTAATAAAGACTAGAGTTAACTGAAAATTTGTCATATGTTCAGTATTTGGACACTATACAGAGTTTCTATACAGCAACACTCACACACTACTGAGCAAAAGTCAACATTTTTGTACTCAAATTTTATATAAAACAATATATAGAAGACGCGTAAACCATGAAATCATACCTAACAGTTCCTCTTTAAAAGAAAAATGTTCTAAAATTAAAGTAGAATCACACCATTAAAACTATTCGTAAAAATAATTATTAGATTCATATTGGTTCACAAAAGACTATGAGTGATGTGATACAATGCTGCTTGTCACTAAAACACCCTCTTGTATAGTTAACTTATTAACGGGAAGTTAGATCATGCTCATATCCGAGTTGACAAGAAAGATCCTATCATTATAACAATATGATTTTTTTTTGTTTTAAAACGTCAGAGTGACATGGTGACAATATGGTATCTAAATAAATCTCCATTTTCTAGAATAATAAAATTAAAAGTATCTTTATCAAATTAATTAAATCACAAGTATGGATATAACTTGAAAATTAGACTATAACTTACGTAATTTTGTAATCTTCAAATGTTTGAAATTATGCGGCAAGGATACCCCATAGAACATTCAACGTGCTCGATAAATTTTGCTTTGACTTGATATTTTAAACTTATTCGGCGTTCTACACAATAAATCTACAGTAATAGTAAGAGTGCTCATTAGGATTGATAGGTAGTTGAACCTTACGATTATATATAAATATTAGAAAGAGCAAAGAGTAAAGTGTATATACAAGATTAGTGAGATCTTCTTTGCAACATACACCATAATCAACATAATAGAAGGCAAGAAATACATCATGCTCGCCTCCATGGTAAACTCTTAAATATACACACGGCGTTTTTGTTGCACTACATAACTAAGAAAATCGCAAAGAAATAATATTATGGCTGTTTTCTTTGGATGATTAATGTAAAATAAAAGAACGCACAAATTATTGAACATAACATCTATCATATAGCTTAGAATAATAATTATGCGGTCTATACCTGTGTTCATGTAACAGATACCAACAGCCACTCTTAATTCATTATCTGATAGTATAATAAAAACTATAAATATATATTCACGTGTTATGCTCAGCGGAGGTGGCTCTGGGAGGGTATGTGGACGCACAGATTATTAAAATGTCGCTCATGGCAGAGAACATCATTAAATAAGAATATGGTATCTGAGGTAGCAATCTCAATTAACACATATGATAATACTGTCTTTTTTCTCAATATGACATGGACCATTTAAATATCCTCACAAACCGTTAAAAAATCACTTTTTTAAGATTTACCAGAATAATTTCAAATGTTTGAAATTTAGGAAATAAAATCGTACTTTAAGACCAACGTTCTAAAATTTGTAATGTTGAAAATTTAAAACAAGCGTAATTTTCGAAGTTAAAAATTTTTTTTTAAAAAACAGCAATTTACTTCACAGATTGTGTAAAGAGTGTGAATAAAAATGAGCCTTTACGAGGTAGACAAGTTTCACACTATAGATAAAACAAAATAATTGACTTGATATATGCTAACCATAATATTCCCATATTCTATAATTAAGATGTGTTCTAACGCACAGATTGATCGAATTTTTATCGACGAATGGCGCTTCCCTCTGCGCGCTCCTCACCTTAGCTAACACTCTTTATTATATTTGAGTTTATCGAGAAAGAAATGGCCATTCGAATATCTTGTTCTCTTTTTGTGACTTTCACTATCCATTTATTGTATATGTTATGTATATGGCATTAGTGACTATTCCCATATGAAAAGAAACAGGCCATATTAATTTTTTGGGTTTTTCTTTTAATGAACAAACATAGGTGTATTAAAATTTTAATCTGTAAAGGGAGGCGCACTGAGATTATATATTTTATTCTGTTGGAATGTGGAGTAGTTGAAGACAGAGAATGATATTCTCTTTTCACATTCATATTTTTCTGTAAAAGGCATCTCTACAAACATTAAATATAGAACTTTCAATTTTTTTTGGTTTTATGCCGAATTATATGCTTAAATTGATGATATCGAAAATATAGTCTAGATATGTATCGAGAATAATCGAGATAATTTTTCGAAGTGACGTTCGAGGTATACCACATAATGATGTAGTTCATATATTACGTTAGTGGTTTAAGTATAATTTTTCATAATTTCACAAATGGAGATTATAGAATATAGTATACGTTTTAATTTTTTAAGAATTATTTAGACACCTATAGCATCTCCTTGTCATACAGACAAAAAACACAAGGCAAAGTTCTTTTTTAAAACTACATTCTGAGCAGGTATGCAGATTCCCTAAATTAATTTCGGTTTCTCATTATCGGTTTTGTGAAATCACTTTCATTTGCCTCATTTAGTTTTATGTTTCAACTAACATAATATTTTAATAACTGGACTATATTATTTAGTATGCATTAACAAAAAAGCGCATTTTTTGGTATTAAGCGCAGTCCTCCTGTGGGCCATAATTGCCGATAAAATTGGGGCAATTCTATTAGCTGATATTTCTCATCCGGCGGGCTTGATAGCCATTATAACGATCCATTCAGACCACTGCTATTTTTCTAGATAAATATCACGTAGGATCTCTGCTCTAGTTCTCGAGAGCTTGCGACATACACATCACCATGATGTTTTCTTTCCTCTGATCATCAGGTGGTAGTCGCTCTATGAGGAGACATCGTAATCAAGTCTCTAGCACAGCTTTTTCGATTCTCGCTTGATTGTGAAAAAACCTAACGAATAATCAAGAGTAAATGTTACTTGTTATAGCGCTGATAAAAGCCTGAGCATTTAACCGACATATAAATGTTCATAATTTATTTTTATATGCTATATAATTATATATAATTATTCGTGTAAATATATATATATATCACAATATCTTAGTTTAATTTAAAATTGTAGTTTTTCTTATTATATTTGTTTTATTTGTTTATCTGTATAACCAACTAAATACGTAATAAAATGAAGTAAACAAGAAGTTGCCCATTGTTATTAAAATGATTTTTATACACGGTGTGCTTATCTACTTCGAAGGTTAAATTAAACGCAAAGGTTTTATTATAATTTGTAACTAATTAATTCTTTATTATTCTTTAATTTATTAATTATTGGTGATATTTTTTAATTTTTATATACTCTTATTGATATTTTGATAAGTGCTTGGAGAATTGTATATTTGTGCCGGAGAGCACGAACTTAAATAACAATGACATTGTCGTGGTGTTTCGTCTTCCTGTCTATATTAAGTTGAGGTTCCCTAAAAACAAGTCAATTGCTAAAAAAGAACAGAAAAAGAAATAATTTTATGAAATTTCATTATTTACACGTATTATAACAAAACTACAAAAATTATTTAATAATTAATAATAATATATATCTATAAATAGTCGTTTTTTATGTATATACTTTTTTATGAAAATAACTATATATTAAAGTGCATTTCAATGAAACACCTAATATTTCATTAGTTGTCTGTTGGGTAGATAATAGTAAAATACTACCTGTTATATAAAACTTCAAATATTTTATGATTTGTATTACCGAAATTCAATAAATTTCTAAAACGAGGACAAATTTGTAAGGGAGACTTTTAATTGGCTATACAATTAGCGCATTCCGAGGAAGTCCCTCCTGCCCAAGCAGTAATTATTTTAAGGGAAGTTTAAGAAGTTTGAGTTAAATCAGAAGTTCAACACAAACGAAATTTAGCAAATAATTTAGCACATAAAAAAATAGTACAAATAATTTATCATTAAAATATCGTAAATGAAGAATAACAAGTTACTATATAATATTAGTTTTTAAATGTTATTAATACGAATTCAAAATATTCGGAATATCTGAAAGATATTTTATTAATCGTTCTCGATGAAATTGTAGAAAATATCTTGAGTAAATATTTGAATACTTTAAATCTATAGATATTTAACTATAAAATAATTTCAAATGATTATTGTAGAATACTTCGTCTGAATTCGCCTCTCTGTAAGCAAAATCTACAATATTGTTTTTAGTTTATTAAATCTTTAAGAAAAAGCGGAAGTAGTTTAGGAAGCTAGGAAAGTGTAAGTTTTCTAACAGGTTTCAAATGTTTACAAATTGAAGTATAACTAAATAACAAATATTGACTATTATTCATATAAAAAACGTCAATTTAGAGATCATCCTACTAACATACTTATAATTTTAAAAAATATTTTTCCACTTTTTTCTTTCTTTAAGCTTTTTTTGAAAAGATTGCGTGGCTTTCAATGACATAACAACATCTATTTTTTTTCAAAATGCTGAAAATACCTTTAGTAAAAAATAAAAAATCTCAATTTTTAGATTAACAATAATTTCAAATGTGAAAATTTTTTTAGGAAAAATCGTCTTTTAGGAGTTCTAAACTTTGGTAAAGGTGAAAATTATAAGTAAAGGCATAATCTTAGGATCTTAAAAATTACTAAGTACACTAAAACAGTGATTTTTCTCAACACAACTAATGCCACATATTTGGTAATTAAGTATAAAAACTCAAATATTGAAATTTATCTTAATTTACATCATTGTCAATTTAATAAAGACAAATAAAAAAAATCTATATTAATTATACTTTTTTTCATGCTTTTTTTGAAAAGCATAATTTCAAATGGAAACACATTATTTTTCAAAGTCTTGAAAATTTAAACTATACTAATTAAAGAGTAAAGACCGTATTCCAAAATTAATTTCAAGACTGTTGAAATTAAGGAAAAAATCGTACTTTTAATATGAAGTTCTAAATATTGTAATGTGTACAATTTAAGAAAAAGCGTACTTTAAGTTTGAAGGTTTAAAGATTTTTTATTAAAAAAGTTTTATCTTTGCCAACTAATGAAATATTTTGGTACATAAAACAAATATTGAAATAACAAAAAAAAAACGTAAATTACAGACAATAAACTAAATTAAATCAAATATTATAGGATAATAAAATAATATTATAGCATTACAATGAACACATTATTTTTTATCAAAATGCTGAAAAGTACTGTAAAAAACCTCAATTTTTTAAGATTTAACAACATAAATTTTTCAAAAGTTGAACACACCACACTTTAGGAAAAATCGTACTTTTTAAAGATCAGTTCTAATTTGTAGTGTGAAAATTTAAGAAAATAAAGCGTAATTTTATTATGAAATTAAATTGTTTTTATGTAAAAACAGGTTTTCGACAATAAAATGAAATATTAATTTGGGAATATATAAAAAGGCAAAAAATAATTTGAAATTTTCATTAAAAAAAAAATCACTGACGTCAATTTAAGACATCCCTAACTATGTAATAAATTTCCTTTTTCTGCTTTTTGATATATCTCATTTCAATGAAATCATATTTAATTTTTTCAAATAGCCGTGAAAAAACCCGTGTCTTAAAAACGTCAATTTTTAAGATTTACCAAATATTTTTTTTAAATGTTGAAATTTAGGGAAAAATCGTATCTTTAAGTTCGTAAAATTTGTATATGGTGAAATTTTTAAAGAAAAAGCGTAAATTTTAGAAGTTAAGAAATTTTTTATTAAAACAGGTTTTTTCAACTAACAACGAATGAAATATTTGGTGTATATAAGAAACAAATATTGAAATTCATTATAAAAACGTACCAATTTTTTAGACACAGCTAAAACTAATTAACATAAATTCACTTTTTCTGCTTTTTGAATATGGCATTAATAATGAAAACACATTTATTTTTTTTCAACAGCTGAAAATTATTACCTGAATTACTCAATTTTTAAATTAAAAACTTACCAAATAATTTCAAAATGTTGAAATTTAGGAAAAATTCGTAACTTTTTTAGAGTTCTAAATTTGTACTGTGCATTTTGCAAATGCAAAAGCGTAATTTTTTTTTAGCAAGTAAAATTTTTTTTGTTATTCAAAACAGGGTTTTCACAACTATGAAATAATTGGTAGAATATAAAACTCAAATATTGAAATTTTTCATCTAATTCTACATCATTACATTGTTTAAACAAAGTTCCTAAAATTATTAATAAATAAATTCTCTTTCGGAAATTATGTGAAATTGCTATGTGTATGTAACACATTCTTTTTTCAAATACGTGCTGAAAATACCGTTAAACAAACAATTTTAAGATTTACAAAATTAACGCAAATAATTTCACAATGTTTGAACATTTTATAAAAAATCGTATTTTAGAGGTATCTAAAATTCGTCATTGAAAGTATATCCCAGGTTCTCATTTTTGAATTAAAATTTTTTTATTTAAATACAACAGGTTTTCACAACTAATGAAATAATTGGTATATTAAAACAAATTTGGGAAAATTTTGAATTAACAATGTAAATTTAAAACACCTAAACAATTAATAAAAATTTCTCTTTTCTGTTTTTTCGTAATCACCATTTAATGAGAAACACATTATTTTTTCAAATGAGGAAAATACCGTTTTTAACTCGCTTTCAACAGAAAAACAGAAAATTTCAAATGTTGATAATTTTTAGGAAAATCGTACTTTTTAAAGTTCTATATTTGAAATGTTAAAATTTAAGAAAAAGCGGTATTTTAGAAGTTAAAATAGTTTATTAAAATATCATTTAGATATACACTATGAATATATTTTGGTGATATAAAAACGAATAGAAAAAGAGCAAATATTGAATTTCATGTAAAAAGACGTCAGATTTAGAACACCTAAAAAACTATTAATAAATATCACCTTTTCTGACCTTTTTTGAAATGCATTTCCAATGAAACACATTAACTTTTCCTTTGGAGAAATTGTGGTCAAAATTTCTATTATAAGAACAAGCAAATAATTTCAAATGTTGAAAAATTTAGGCACCATGATCGACTTTTAAAGAGTTCTAAATTTGGAATGTGTGAAAACTTAAGAAAAAAGCGTAATTTTAGGTAGAAGTTAAATTTTTTTTCTATTAAACAGGTTTTCACAACTAATGAAATATTTGGTATATAAAAACAAATATTGAAATTTCATTAAAAATGTAAGTTTAAGACACCTAAAACAATTAATAAATTCTCTTTTCTGTTGTTTTGAAAAATGGTATACGGAAAAGAACACATATTTTTTTTGTTCGAAAAAATTTGTTGAGGTTACCAGTGAACACTCAAACAAACAATTTAAAAGATAATTTCAAATGTTGAAAATTTAGGAAAATCGTACTTTAAGAGTTCTATTATTTCTATAATTGAGTGAAAATTTTTAAGAAAAAAGTTAATTATATTAATGTTTAATAATTTTTTTCTAAATCAACAGTTTCACATATAAGGAAAGATTGGGGAAATCAATGAGAACGAGAGAGATTACATGAAATAAATTCATTGAAGACCCTAAAACTATAAGTTGTCACAGTTTTTCTCGGGTCTGATAGTGGAAAAAACATTTCAACTTTGAAAACAACATTATTTTTTTTTTGCCATATCTAGAAATACAATTTGGAAACTCAATGATCATTTTATCCATTCACCAAATAATTCCAAATGTTGAAATTAAGAAAAAATCGTACTTTTTTTACTGAGTTCTAAATTTGTATGGAAAATTTAAAAAAAAAACGTAATTTACGAAGTTAAAATTTTTTATTAAAACATCTTTTCACAACCCTAGAAATATTTGGTACATACAAAAATATGAAATTTTTCTTCATTAAAACGTCAATTTAAAGAAATTTAACACTAAAACTATTAATAAAATTCACGGAAGTTTTCCTGCTTAATACAATGATTCGAAATGAAACAAAACAATTATTTTTTTTCAAATGGGGTGCTGAAAAGGGATTTCTGTTAAAACGTTCAGTTTTTATGAGATGGTTAACAAGGATAGATGTTGCAAGGATGGGGTTAAATGTTAAAAACTCGTGAGGGTGGGTACTTTTAAGGAGGGGTTTAGAATTTGGTAGTGTGAAAATTTAATGAGAAGGAAGCGGGGGGGGGGTAATTTTAGAGGGGAGGAGGGGGGTGGGTAAATTGTTCACTATTTTTATGGTGAGAGAGCAGGGGTGTGGCGGCGACAGGGGGGGTGAGGTGAGGGGTGAGGATGATGTGTGGGGGGTGAGTATAAGAAACAAATATTGGAAGGGGGAATTTTGGGCGGGCAAGGGGGTTAATAGAAACGGGCGTGCAATTTAGAGCGGACGGGGGGCTAGGAACTAGTTAAGTGGGAGAAATTCACACTTTTCCTGCGTTGGGGTTTGAAAATAAGCATTTCAATGAAACACAGTTATTGTTTTCAAGGATGCATGAAAAGGGCAATGACCGTTAAAAACCTGGCAATTTTAATGAGGGTTGTACCGAAAGACTAAGTTTTTTTAAAATGGTTGGGGAATTTTAAGGAATCGTAACCTTTTTAAGAGGTTTCCTAAATTTGTAATGTGCAAATTTAAGATGAAAGTTATTTTAGAAAGGTTAAATTTTTTTATTAAACAGGGTTTTCCACAACCGGTCTTCATTAGTTTGGTAATATAATAAACTTCATATGAAAATTTTTTCAATTGAAAAAACCAGTCCAATTTATGAGCACCAGTAGAAATTGATTAGGTATAATTTGTCGCTTTTATTCTGCTGTTTTGAATTTGCATTCAAGTGAGAAACGACAGGTATTTTTTGCAAAGCTGAGAAGTTGCCGGTTAAGACTCATTTTTAAGAAGGTTTACGGCAGCGACAATAATTTCAAATGTTGAAAAGATTTCGTTTGAAAGGAAGGGCTACTTTTAAGAGTTCTAGAATTTGTGTAATGTGAAAATTTAAAGAAGAAAAAAGAATAATTTTAGAAGTTTAAACTTTTTGTTATTAAAACAGAAGATTTTCACAAAGCTAGATTGAAAATGAGTATTGGTATAACTAGTAAGTAACAAAGATATTGGAAAGATTACATTAAAAAACGTCAAATGTTAAGAGCGAACGACCTAGGAAACAATTAATGATTCTCGTAGTTTGTGTTCTCTGGCTTTGAAATTGCATTTCAAGAATTGCAAAATTATGCTTTTTTGTCAAATTGCTGAATAATATCATCGGTTTAAATTGGAGGAACGGGTGCAATTTTTAAGATGTTCCGAAATAATGTTGGTCAGTAATATGTTGAAGGTATTAATAAGGAAAAGAGCAACGAGGTTTAAGGAGTTGTTATCGGTAGAATGTTAAATTTAGCAGGGAAAAACGTATATTTTAGGGGAAGTTAAAATGGTTTACTGGGGTTAAGACGGGTTTTCACTAAAGGGGCGTAATGAAGATTTTGGTAGTGGTTGAAAAAAACAAATAGGGGGGAGGGAGATGTGAAAGTTTTTCATTAAAAAAAATCGTCAATGTTAAGACACCTAGAAATTTATAAAAAAAGCAACAGGAAGTAATCAAGTTTTTGAAAAATAGCATTTAAGAAAAATCTGGTTATTTTTTTTCAATTTTTTTTTTTTGTTCATAATGTTGAGAATACCGTTAAAACTCAATTTTTAAGGATTTTACCAATAATTTCAAATGTTGAAATAAAGAAAAAATCGTACTTTTTAAGAGTTCTAAAATTTGTAATGTGAAAACAAAAGAAAAAGAAAAAGCGTAATTTTAAGAAGTTAAAATTTTTTATTACAACAGGTTTCAACAACTAATGAATAAGTTTGGGTATAGTAAAAACAAATATTGGAAATTTATTAAAAACTCAATTTAAGAAATACACCTAAAACCTATTAATAAATTTCACTTTTTCTATATTTCTCTGTCTGAAACACATGAAACACATTATTTTTTTCAAATGCTCGAAATACCGTTAAAAACAACATTTTGAATTTTACCAAATCATTTTCAAATGTTGAAATTTAGGTAAAAATCGTACTTTTAAGAGTTTTCGTAAATGTGTAATTGAAAATTTAAAGAAAAAGCGTAATTTAGAAAGTTATCACCATTTTTTATTATTAAAACAGAGTTTCAAACTAATTTCTACTCTAACAGGCTGACTGACAATATTAGGAAAATATTTCATTAGAAAAACCCACGTATTTAAGGACATGAAGTTCCTAAAGACATTAATTAAATGAAATTCCCCCTCTTTTCTGGCTTTTTGAAACATTGGCATTTGCGATGAAACACATTATTTTTTTCAAATGCGCAAAAACGTTAAAAAACTTCCTTTTAAGATTTAAGTAACAAACATAATTTCAGAAAATGTTGCAAATTTTAGGAAAAATTCGTACTTTTAAGAGTTCTAATTTGTAATGTGAGGAATTTAATAAGAATCAAGAGTCGTAGTTTTAGATAACGTTAAGTTTTTAGTTCTTACAATCGCTAAGTTTTCACATCTAATGAAATATCTTGATTATTTTTAAATTAAAATATTGAAATTTTGATTACAACATTTTAAATGTTAAAAGAACAGCCTAAAACTATTATACAATTCACTTTTCCTGCTTCTTGAATTGCATTTCAAATGGAAACATTATTTTTTTCAAAAGCTGAAAATATTGTAAAAACACTCAATGTTACTATTTTTACAGATTATCTTGATATTTTTAAATTAGGAAAATCCGTACTTTCATGTTTTTAAATCCGTAGTCTGACAATGTTGCAAATCGGAATACGTAGTAGGTTAAATTATTTTTTTTTATTAAACAAGGTTTTTCACAACGTAAATGAAATATTTGGTATAATAAAAAAACAAACAAAATATTTGAAAAATTTTCATTAAAAACGTCAATTTTAAGACACCTAAAACTATTATAAATTCACTTTTCTGCCTTTTTGGAAAATAGCATTTCAATTTTACTACGTCATCAATATTTTTTTTCACATGCTGAAAAAATACCGTTAAAAACTCCAATTTTAAAAAAATTACCAAAATTTTAAACCTGTTGAAATTTAGGAACAAATCGTACCTTTTAAGAGTTCTAAATTTAATGTAATGTGAAAATTTAAAGAAAAAAGGATGTTAAGACCCGGTTTTAAAACAAACATTTTTTTTTAATTAAAACGCAGCGTAAACTAATATCTACTCATTAATGAATATTTGGTTATATTGAAAAAAACAACAAATATTGGTCCGTGTTTGTTTTTCTTCTTGGCTCATTTTAATAACATGAAACACTCTTAAAACTATTAATAATTGCCTATTTTGGGTCATCATTGAAATTTGAATTGCAATGCCTATCATTATTTTTTTTTAAAATGCTGAAAATAACCGTTAAAAACTTCAATTTTTAAGAATTACCAATAAATTTAAAATGTTGAAATTTATGAAAAATCGTACTTTAAGAGTTTTAAATTTGTAAATGTGAAAATTTAAAGAAAAGGGTAATTTTTAGAGGAATGTTTAAAATTTTTTTAATTAAACAGATTTAACATATCTCCAAATATGGTATATAATGACATATATTTAAAGTATTTCTTTCAAATTAAAAAAACGTCACTATGAGCGAGTGTTATTCGTTGGATAAATATTCTCTCTATTTTCTTCTTCTGCTTTTTGGAATATTGCATTGCAATGCAACACATTCTTTTTTCAAAAATGCTGAAAATAACTCCAGTTAAACGATCAATTTTAAGATTTTACCAAATAATTTTTCAAAGTTGAATTTTTAAATAGGAAAAATCGTACTTTCTAAGAGTTCTAAATTCGTATGTTTAAAATTTAATTTAAGCAAAGCGTAAATTGGTTTAGAAGTTAAATTTTTTATAAACAGCGGTTTTTCACAACTTGAAATAATTTTGTTGGTATATAAAAAATATTAATTTCAATTTAAAAACCCGTCAATTTAAGAACTAAAATTTACAATCTCCATCTGTTTCTGCTTTTTAAATAGCATTTCAATGAAACACACAATTTTTTCAAATGCTGAAAATAAACCGTTAATAAACTCTTTAAGAGATTTAACCAAATAATCTTCATATGTTGAAATTTAGAAAAAATTACTTTAAAGGCTGTTAATGTTGTAATGTGAAAATTTAAGAAAAAGCGTATTTTTAGAGTACAATTTTTTATTAAAACAGGGTTCTTCACAACTAATGAAATATTTGGTACATAAACAAATATTGAAGATCTCATTAAAAAAGGTACGTCAATTTAAGACAACCTAAAACTATTATAAATTCACTTTTTTCTGTTTTTTGAAAATTGCATTTCAATCGAAACACACTTAGTTTTTTCAAGATGCTGAAATATGTTAAAAACTCATATTTAAGATTTAACAAATAATTTCAACATGTTGAATTTTAGGAAAAATCGTACTTTTAGAGTTCTAAATTGTAATTGAAATTAAAAGAAACGAGTAAATTTTAGAAGAAGTTAATTTTTTTATTAAAACAGGTTTTTCACAACCAAATGAAATTATTTGGTATATAAACAAGATATCTGAAATTTCATTCAAAAACGTCAATTAAAGAAAGACTCTAAAACTATTAATAAATTTTTTACTATATCTGCTTTTTGAAAATAGCATTTCAATGGAAACACATTTATTTTTTCAAGTGCTGAAAAATATATTTTACGTTAAAAACTCAATTTTTAAGATTTTACCCAAGAACTCTTAATATGTTTTCAGGAAAAATCCGTCTCTATCTTAAAGAAGTTTCTAATAATTTGTAATGTGAAAATTTAAGAAAATATAAAAGGGTAAAATTTAGAAGTTCAAATTTTTATTAAACAGGTTTTCACAACTTGAAATAAATAGTAATAAATAAAAACAAATATTGAATTTCATTAAAATAAACGTCATTTTAAGACCACCTAAAACTATTAATAAATTTTAACTTTTATATCTGCTTTTTGAATTCATTTCAATGAAACACACTTAATTTTTTCAAATGCTGAAAATCACGTCATAAAACTCATTTTAGGATTTTACCACTAATTTTCAAAATGTTGAACAAAATTTCAGGACCAAAATCGGTACTTTTTTAAGAGTTCTAAATTTGTAGATGTGAAAATTTAAGAAAAAAAAGTCGAAATTTTAGAAGTTATATTTTTCTATTAAAACACGGTTTTCACAACTAGTGAAATGATTTATTATATAAAAACATAATATTGAAATTTTCATTAAAAACGTCAAAATTAAGAACTTAAAAAAAAAACTAAATTAATTAATTTCCGTTTTCTGCTTTTTGAAATTGCATCTTCAATGAACACATTCTTTTTTTCAAATGCTGACAAATGCTATAAAACCGTTAAAAACTCAATTTTAAAGATTTTAATAAATTAATTTCTTTCCAATGTTGAAATTTTAGGAAAACTCGTACTTTTAAGCGTTCTAAAATTTGTAATGTGCAAATTTAAGAAAAAAACAGGATTAATCTTAGAAGTTAAATTTTTTTTGTTTACTAAAAACAAAAGGTTTTTCACAACTAATGAAAATATTTGGATATAATAATAACAAATATTGAAAATTTCATGAAGAACGTCAATTTAAGATACGTTGATAGTATTATCAATTTTATCCAAATTTCTGCTTTTATTGAAAATATTATTTCAAATGCAACACCTTATTTTTTTCAAATGCTGAAAAACCGTTAAAACTAAAAACTTCAATTTAAGATTTCCAAATAAATTCAAGTCTAGAATATACTCAAACATCGTCCTGCTAAAGCTTCCTTTGTTAATGATAAAATTTTTCGTAAAAGTGATAAAGGAATTTAAAGCATGCTAGTATTAAAACAGGTTTTCCACAACAATGAAATATTTGGTATATAAAAAAAATAAAAAAACAAATATTGGAATTTAATAAAAACGTCAATTTAAGACTCCTAAAACTATTATAAATTCACTTTTCTGCTTTTTGAAACACATTGCATTTCATGAAACACATTATTTTTTCAAATGCTGAAAATAACTATTAAAACTCAATTTTTAAAGATTTACAAATAATTTTCAAAATTGTCGAAATTTAGGGAAAAATCGTACTTTAAGAGTTTTAAAAATTTGTAGTAGAATTTTAAAATTTAGAAAAAGCGTAATTTTAGAAGTTAAATTTTTTTTTCAATTACAACGACATTTTTCACACCAATGAAATATTTTTTGTTATATAAAAACACTATAATATTTGAAATTTCATTAAAAACGTCAATTTAAGCGACCTGAAGATATTATAATAAAGTTTCCTTTTTCTTCTGCTTTTTTTTGAAAATAGCATTTCAATGAAACACTTATTTTTTCAAATGCTGAAAATACCGTTAAAAACTTCAATTTTAAGATTTACCAAATAATTTTAATGTTTGAATTTAGGAAAAATCGTTCACTTTTAAGGTTCTAAATTTGTAATCGTGAAAATTTAAGAAAAGCGTAATTTTTAGTGAAGTTTAAATTTTTTTTTAATTAAAACAGGTTTCCACACAACTTAATTGAACTTTGGTAAATATAAACCAAATATTCGAAAATTTCATTAAAAAAAAACGGTAAGCAAAAAGAACTAAAACCTAATGAAATAAATTTTAACTTTTCTTGCTTTTTTTGAAAATAATATATTTGATTGTGAAAACGAATTATTTTTTGAAATGCTGAAAATTCCGAAAAAAAATCAAATTTTAAGAATTCTAAATTTTCAAATGTTAAAATTTAGGAAAATCGTACTTTTAAGAGTTATTAAATTTGTAATGTGAAATTTTAAGCAAAGCGTAATTTTAGAAGTTAAAATTTGTTAATTCTAAAAGCCAGGTTTTTTCAACAAAAAAACTAATGAAATATTATCGTATATAAAACAAATATTGCAAAATTTCATTAAAAAACGTCAATTTTAAAACTATACCTAAACAATTTTAATAAATTCTCTTTTCCTGCTTTTTGAAAAAAAAATTGCAATTCAATGAAACACATTCTTTTTCAATGCTGAAAAAAAATAATAATACCGTTAAAACTCAATTTAAGATTAACCAAATAAATTTTTAAATGTTGAAATTTATTAAAAAATCGTTACTATTTTAGAGTTCTAAATTTTGTTAATTAAGTAATTTCGAAAATTTTTTAGAAGTTTAAAAAAAATTTTTTTTATTAAACAGAGTCTTTCACAACTAATGAAATATTTGGTGTATATAAACAAATTTGAAATTTCATAAAATTTATTTAAGACACCCTAAAACAATTAATCATTCCAATTCCCTTTTCTGTTTTTTTGAAATTGCATTTTTATGAAACACATTAATTTTTTTCGAAATGCCTGTAAACATCCGTTAACAACTCATTTTAAATTTTAACGCAAATAATTTCAAAAATAGTGACGATTAACTAACATATTTTTAAGAAGAGAAGAAGAACTAAACCGTAGAGACATCGTCCTTCTCCACCCATAAAGACCACCCGTATTCGTGTGGTCCACAGTGTACAGTAGTTCCCCCCAACGACCGAGGTGTTTGAAATATTTACAATTTGTTTTCTTGTAAGTTTGTTTTGGAGCATTAGTGGATAATTGGGGCGGGTCCACAGGGATGTGAAGCCGCCTGTGACTCCCATTCCCTTGTTTGAGATGGATCGCGCCTCCTACTACTTACTACATGAAAAGCCATAAAATTTTAGTATACAGAACCAAAGAGTATAAAGTTTGTAATGTTCATTACTATGAGAGTTTATACAAAGTAAATAAAAAACAAATTCTAAAATTGGCCATCATGTAAAGGCAGAAAAGTAAAAACATAAGCGCATAGTTAAGCACTATGTAAAATTGAAACTTTATAAAAGAAATGAAAGTGAAAATTGAAAAAGAATAGAAAAATTAAAAGATTAAAAAAATAAGAGAGAGATATATATATATTTAAAAAAGAAAATCTAAAAATTTAAGTGAATCTTTTTAAAAAAGAAAAAAAAATGAAAAATAAAATATAGATATATATATTTATTAATATTATATTTATATTTATTAAAATATTATAATTATTATAAAAATATATATGAAACCCTAAAGAAAAGATAACTAAAATATAATTAGAGAGTAATATATAGGAATTAAACTTTAACTAAAAAATAGCATAAAGAAAAACGAAATGTATATTAAATATGAACCGCAGCCTTTATATTAAGGCAAATTCCACAAGGCATGTCGGGCTATTGACTTTGATATATATAATATAATATAATATACCACAAGAGGTATCCTTTATATATATACCTTTATGATATTTTGTCTAATTATACTTTGGAACTACATATATAATTTCACTATATATTATTATAATTCATATATATATAAGGGTTTATGCATATATATATATATATATCTATTATCTATTTGTTTGTGTTCGAGAGTTCTCTTGAATGATATGTGTAATGTTGTGCCTCACGTATCATATGCCTGATATATATATAGTTATATATCATATTAGTATGGTCCTAGGTCACCTTATATACCCGTATTACTTTGCCTACAGTGTATATAAGTGATGCCTTATGAGATTAGTATACAATAATATCTATTATTATCAAAATCTGTATACTATTATATTCCACGATTAAATAGACAATATATATAAAAATTTTAAATCTGTGACGTATAGTATCAATTTAAAAATATAATTAAGCGAATATTAATATATATCTATTTTGCAAATATACCATATTATATCTTACTTCTACCAACTTATATAGAGCTTTACCACTCTGCTATCTATCTCTAATCTATATACTCTCAGTCTCTTCTATCTATCTAGTCTTCGTATATCTATCTATTTCTCATCTCTCTCTCTCTATAATCTCTCTATTCGCTGCTCTGGTGTATGTGCTTGTGTGCTCTGTTCATATATGCTAAATTAACCCAGTACATCACTATATCCTCTATATATCTAATATCTCTCTATATACATGATATCTCTCCTACTCTCTCTCTCTCTCATATATATAATAAATATATATATAATATATATATATATATTATATTAAATATATATATAATTATATTATATTATATATATAATATGTGTGTGTGGTTGTGTGTGTGTGTGTGTGTGGAGTGTGTGGGTGCTCGTATATAGGCCTAATATTAATATATATATATATATATATATAATATTATATATATTATTATATATTATATATATATATATATATATATATATATATATATATATATATATAATATATATATATATATTATTATATATATATATAATATATTATATATATATATATAATATAATACTATATATAACTATATATATGTGCTGTGTGTGTGTGTTGTGGTGCTCGTATATCAGGCCTCAATTATACAATAATATATATATATATATATGATATTATATATATCACTATATATATAGATACAACTCCTTGAGTGATTCTTAACTTACCAGGATTAGATCCCGGGTCCTCACACGAATGGTATGCCGAGCGTGTTACCACTCAACCACGCCAAGCAAAAGATTCGCGACTTAAACCTATGAAAAAGTGTGCTCTATTCAATAGGAATACAGGCCGCCTATGTCAGGACAGATACCTCAGCCACGCATCCTTCTCCGCTTGCAACTCGGGTCAAAGGTAACACATGACCCATGAAGGAGACCATTCTAGATCGGAGTATAATTTGTATAGATGTAAATACTGCAATTAAATCCGCAGTTCAATTTGTATAGTAAAACACTCCTTGAGTGAATCTTCACTTACCAGGATGATTGCCCGGGTCCTCTACGAAATGGTAGCGAGCGTGTTACCCTCAACTCACCACGACAAGCTAAAAAGATACGCGATTAAAACCTATGAAAGAGTGCTCTATTCCAATAGGACTAGGACCGCCTATTTCAGGACAGATACCTCAGCCACGCATCTCCGCTTGCACTCGGGTCAAAAGGTAACACAGGACCCATGAAAGGAGACCATTCTAGATCGGAGTATAATTTTGTATAGATGTAAATACTGCAATTAAACGGCAGTTCAATTTGTATAGATAAAACAACTCCTTGAGGAATTTTCACTTACCAGGATTAGATCCCCGGGTCCTCAACGAATGGTATGCCGAGCGTGTTACCACTCAACCACGCAAAGCTAAAAAAAGATACGCGAACTTTAAACCTATGAAAAGAGTGCTGCTCTATTCATAGGAATACAGGACCGCCTATGTCAGGACAGATACCTCAGTCACGCATCTCCGCTTGCACTCGGTCAAAGGTAACACAGGACCCATGTAAAGAGACCACTCTAGATCGGAGTATAATTGTATAGATTGTAAATTACTGCAATTAAACACGCAGTCAATTTGTATAGATCAAAACAACTGCCTTGAGTGAAGTCTCACTTAACCGAGGATTAGATCCCGGGTCTCACGAATGGTATCCGAGCGGTTACCACTCAACCACACAAGCTAAAAGATACGCGAATTAAACCTATGAAGAGGGCTCTATTCAATAGGAATAAGGACCGCCCTATGTCAGGCCAGGACAGATACTCAGCCACGCAAAATCTCGCCTTGCACTGCCGCGGGGTCAAAGGTACAACAGGACCCTGTAAGGAGACCACTCCTAGATCGGAGTATAATTTGTTATAGATGTAAATACTCGCAATTAAAACCGCAAGTTTCAATTGTGTATAGATACAAACAACTCCTGTGAGTGAATCCCACGTTACCAAGGATTAGATCCCGGGTCCTCACGAATGGTATGCCGAGCGTGTTACCACTACGTTTCAACCCCACGACAAGCTAAAAAGATACGCGACTTAAACCCATGAAAGAGTGCTCTATTCAATAGGAATAAGGACCGCCAATGTCAGGACAGATACCTCAAGCCACGCATCTCCGCTTGCACTCGGGTCAAAGGTAACACAGGACCCATGTAAGGAGACCACTCTAGATCGGAGTATAATTTGTATAGATGTAAATACTGCAATTAAACCGCAAATTTCAATTTGTATAGATAAAACAACTCCTTGAGTGAAATCTTCACTTACCAGGATTGAGATCCCGGGTCCTCACGAATGGTATGCCGAGCGTGTTACCACTCAACCCGACAAGCTAAAAGATACGCGACTTTAAACCTATGAAAGAGTGCTCATTCCTATTGAATTGAGCACTCTTTCATAGGTTTAAGGTCGGCGTATCTTTTTAGCTTTGTCGTGGTTGAGTGGTAACACGCTCGGCATACCATTCGTGAGGACCCGGGATCTAATCGGTAAGTGAAGATTCACTCAAGGGGTTATTTTATCTATACAAATTGAACTGCGGCGGTTTAATTGCAGTATTTACATCTAAACAAATTATACTCCGATCTAGAGTGGTCCCCTCCTTACATGGTCTGTTGTTACCTTTGATCCGAGTGCAAGCGGAGATGCGTGGCTGAGGGTATCTGGCCCTGACATAGGCGGTCCTTATTCTTATTGAATTGAGCACTCTTTCATAGGTTTAAAGTCGCGTATCTTTTTAAGCTTGTCGTGGTTTGAGTGGTAACACGCGGCATCGGCATACAACCATTCGTGAGGACAGTCCGGGATCTAATCCCTGGTAAGTGAAGATTCACTCTCAAGGGTTATTTTATCTATACAAAATTGAACTTGCGCGGTTAAGTTGCGTATTTACATCTATATATACAAATTATACTCCGATCTCGAGTGGTCTCCTTACATGGGTCCTGTGTTAACCGCTACCGTTGGACACCGAGTTGCAAGCGGAGCATGCGTGGCTTGAGGGGTATCTGTTCCTGACATAGCGGTCCTTATCCTATTTGAATAGAGCCTCTTTCATAGGTTAAAGTCGCAGTATTACCTTTTTAGCCTTGTCGTTGGTTGAGTGGTAACACGACGCTCGGCAATAACATTCGTTGAGGACCCGGGATCTAATCTAGGTAAGTGAAAGATTCACATATCAAGGAGTTGTTTTATCTTAATTTTTCTATAACAAATTGAACTGGGCGGTTTAATTTTTGCCGGTATTTTTACTTAGTCTAATAAAAAACAAAATTATACGGGTCCGATCTAGAGGTGGGTCTCTCTCCCCGTCACTACGTTACACATGGGTCGCAAGCTGTGTTTAATATCCCTTTTTGAGAAACACGCACTCTACCGCATGAGATACTCCGAGTGCAAGCGGATTGATGCAGTGGCTGAGGTAACATCTTTGTCCCTGACAATAGGCGGTCCTTATTCACCCCTATTGAATAGAGCACTCGTTCATAGGATGGGTTTAAGTCGCGTATCTTTTAGCTCTTGTCGTGGTTGAGTGGTAACGACGCTCGGCAACCAACATTCACGTTGGCGAGGACTCCGGGATCCCCTAAATCTGGTAGAGTGAAGATTTCAACTCAAGGAGGTTGTTTTAATCTTATATACCAATCTGAAGCTGCGGGGGGGTTTAAATTGCAGTATTTCATCTATACAAATATAAATTACTTCACGATCT
>JABUQX010067501.1:0-24749 GCA_015478945.1 Trachelipus rathkii
CATTTCCTGGGTGGGTGTTTAACCGTTTCATTATCGTGAAACGCTTTCCGCGTTTCGTGCATAGCTTTCATTAGGTTATGCTTGACAAAGTGTGAATAGGTTGCGTTTTGTATGTTATGTTAGTTACTACTGTTGTTAAGTGTGGAACTTTGTTGATGTTAGCTGATTATTCGTGCTTAAGGTATGCTAGGTTTGCTGTTGTACATTATATTCTTAGTTCAGGTGATGTTATGTTAGCTTTAATAATAGGAAAACTATGCTACGTTAGCATATATTCGTTGATCAGTGTATAAAGAACTTTATTTTTATGTTATGTTATACAAAATATGACATGAATCAATAGATCAATAGATCAATAGATCAATAGATCACGAATGGGTAGGAGGATAGAGTGGGTGGTTTGATTAACTGATTTACTGATTTACTGCTTTAAGGTATGTAAAAATGCAAAATTTTTAAGTTATAAACGTAAAAAGAATAATTTTTAGTAAAAACATAATGTTTAAAGCAAATAAAACAAAATAAATAAATTTTTATAGTAAAAACAATGTTTAAAGAAAACAAAGCAAAAATAAGTAAAAGTTTTAAAAAAAAATATATATATATAGATTATTTTAAATAAATAAAATAACAATAAATAAAACTAAAATAAATAAATAAATAAATAACTTTTAACAAAATATAAATATAAAGAATAATAGAAACATAAAAGAAAATACATAACAAAACGAAATGTTTATATTAAACATGTGAAAAATGTAAATGTCTTCCAGTGACGTTTAGAAAATGTTACACATCTGCTTCACATCATAGAAATAGCTGTCATGTGATCAGTAAGTTAGTACGATGATTGCCAGTCTCGTGTTTCAAGTAAAGTGTCTATATTATTATTGTGTGTGTGTGTGTGTGTGTGTGTGTGTGTGTGTGTGTGTGTGTGTGTGTGTGTGTGTGTGTGTGTGTGGTATGTTAGGTTTTGTTATGTTCATATACATATATAGTTGATATAATAATAATAATAATAATAATAATAATAATAATAATAATAATAATAATAATAATAATAATAATAATAATAATAATATAAAACTACTGTTTAAGATAATAAAATGTTAAGTAAGGACAAAAGGGGAACAAAGTAATAAATCTATTTACCCTTCTCATGTGCCAAAAGTTATTGGGAACATAGTAATAAATCTCGTTACCCTTCTCATGTGTCAAAAGATATTGGGAGAAAAAGTAATAAATCTATTTACCCTTCTCATGTGTCAAAAGATATTGGGAACAAAGTAATAAATCTCATTTACCCCTTCTCATGTGTCAAAAGATATTAAGATTAATGAGTCATTCCTCGAATTTCATTGGCTGCCCTTGATGGCATAGCAAATACAGTTCTCTGATTGGTTACCCTTGAGCGTAACAAGATTACGTAATGTTTAGGTGCCTGGTAGAGAGCAATTTACAACCAATGTTCTAGTTGTGAACCTGTAGGCTAAGTGATCGCACGCTTTATTGATGTTGTGAGATCTATGTGGAATAATAATAATAATAATAATAATAATAATAATAATAATAATAATAATAATAATAATAATAATAATAATAATAATAATAATAATAATAATAATAATATTTTGTGAGGTTGTGTATAGTAAAGATTGAGATTGCTATGCCGACTTCTGCTGGTAAGTTGAAACTTCTAATTTTAGTTACCTTGTTAATGAATGCTGTATGTCAGTTAGGCTAGGATGAGATATATTTTTGTTTAGTTTTCAATATTACAATGTTAATGCAAAATTAACATTAATATTTTAGAAATATGTTCGAAAAAGTGTTGTATATTTTCATTTAACTTGAACGTTTGATATATTTAACATCAACAACGACAACAACGACAACAACAACAACAACAACAACAACAACAACAACAACAAAACAAACGCAGCATTTCAACAACAACAGCAACAACAAACGTAACATTTCAACAACAACAACATCAACAACTGCAACAAATGCAACAACAAACGTGACATTTCAATAACAATAGCTACAGCAAAGAATTTATTTTATGTTATGTTGTACAAATATGACTTTAATCAATAGATCAATAGATCAATAGATCAATAGATCACGAATGGGTAGGAGGATAGAGTGGGTAGTTTGATTTACTGATTTACTGATTTACTGATTTACTGCTTTAAGGTATGTAAAATGCAAATTTTTTAAGTTATAAACATAAAAAGAATAAATTTTTTAGTAAAAACAAAAATGTTTAAAGCAAATAAAACAAAATAAATAAATATTTATAGTAAAAATAAAACAAAATAAATAAATTTTTATAGTAAAAACATAATGTTTAAAGAAAACAAAACAAAATAAATAAAAGTTTTTGTGTTATGTTATACAAAATATGACTTGAATCATTAGATCAATAGATCAATAGATCAATAGATCAATAGATCATGGATGGGTAGGAGGACAGAGTGGGTGGTTTGATTTACTGATTTACTGCACTGATTTACTGATTTACTGATTTACTGATTTAAGGTAGTAGCATAAAAATGCAAATTTTACACGTTATAAACTATACTTTACCAACCAATTAAAAATTATATTTTTAAACGAAATAAAATAAAAAATAATAAAAATTTGAAAATAAATTACAAAATTTAAATTAACACAAAGAATAAAATAGCACAATATATTTTAGTTGACGTTTATAAAAAGAAAACGAGATTTGAAAATAGAAATGTCAGTCTCTTGCTAAACGAATGTTTACAAACTCAGCACCGCACCGGCTCCAGCACCGGTGCCTGCACCAACTCTGTCTCCTTCTCAGTCTCCTTTCTCCATCCTTCCTCCTTACTCTTTCCTCCTTTTTCTCTTATGCACTCCGTGCATTTCTTATTCTTCTCTTATGCACTCCGTGCATTTAAACTTCTTTTATTTCAGTTAGGGACCCTCCTCCGGAGGGTTCCAAACACCATTCTTCCTCCTTCCTCCGTCTTCTCTTATGCACTCCGTGCATTTCTACTTCTTTTATTTCAGTTGGGGACCCTCCTCCGGGGGGTTCCAAACACCATTCATTCTTATTCCTCCTTCCTCCTTCTTCCTCCTTCCTCATTCCTCCTTCTTCTCTTACGCACTCCGTGCATTTCAACCTTCTAAGAAAATTTCCTATCTGGAAGGAACCAGCACCCTCCGAAACCTCGATTCCAGGCAGACGGAGTCTGCGGCGGCACAAACAGGCAACCGGAAATAGAGATACCTTCGCGCAAACTATTTATTATTTATTTAAATTATATTTTATTTTATTTTAATTTTTTTAATTTAATTTTTAATTTTAATTTTTATTTTAATTTTTAATTTAAATTTTTTTTAATTTTAATTTTAATTTTAATTTTATTTTAATTTTAATTTTAAAATTTTTTTTTTTTTTTAATTTTTTTGGGGGGTTCAGAGTCACTCAGTTGAAGTCACTTTCCAGTTCAGGTTCCTGGAATCCTTCCAGGATTCCAGGATTTCCAGATTTGGCGTCATCAATATTACACTAACTACTATATATATAAATATATATATATATATATATATATATATATATATATATATATATACCTCTCTCTTTAACTATATTATATATATATATATATATATATATATATATATATATATATATATATATATATATATATATATATATATATATATATATATATATATATATATAACATATACTCTACATAGGTTATAATTGGTTTAAAACTACAACTTTTGGTTTAAAACTACAACTCATATCTCAAAAACTACAATAGATACAGGAAAAAGGAAGACTTGGACTTCTGGTAACATTTTAGTGCGGAAAATGTAAAAAAAAAAAAAAAAAAATCAAAAAAATCATTTCTCAAAAACCTACAATAGCTACAGCGAAAGGGAATACATTTTTGGAATCTTGGTAAAATTTTAGATATGAAAATGTAAAAAAAAAAAATAAAATAAAAAAAAAAAATAAATATTTGCTTTTTTTTTTAGGAGCATATATATATTGTATGTATATATATATATATATATATATATATATATATATATATATATATATATATATATATATATATATATATATACATATATATATATACTCCTACCATATATATATGCCCTATATATATGTATATATATATATATACTATATATTATTTGTAAAGGTATTACACGCCAATGTAGGGGCTCGAGCCGACGGGGAACACAGGGTTCGTTCCATACCCCGTAGAAGGGGGCGGAGGAACCGCGCAAATACCCGAAGAGCAGGGGTTTCGGAATGACCCTCCCTGGAAGGGTGAGTCTACCCGTCCTCGTTCCCCGGAAGGAAGAGATGACTCACCATGGTGCGGTATACCCTTAGGGTATTCTTTAGTTAAAAAAGAAGCAAAATTTAATAGAAAGTCTATTTATTTTAACGAGTAACCAATAAAGGTCTCTAAATAGACTCTCTAATCTATTTTATAATTTATTAACAATAATTTTCATTAAATGTTTACATTTATAAAGTAAAATTTACATTTCAAAAATGTATTTCTTTTTGCTGTAGCTATTGTAGTTTTGAGATATAATTTTTTTAATTTTTTTTTTTTGTTTTTTTATTTTCCACTAAAATTTACCAGGATTTCAACAATGTATTCCTTTTCCTATCTATTGTAGTTTTTGAGATATGAGTTGTATTTTAAACCAATTATCACCATATATATATATATATATATATATATATATATATATATATATAAAATAATATATATATATATATATATATATATATATATATCTTTACTATATATATATATATATATATATATATATATATATATATATATATATATATATATATATATAATAAAGTTTTTTTAAAGAAAAATAACCGATATATATAGAGCGAACAATGTAATCGATTTTTTCGATTATTTCAAGGCAATAGTGCGTCTAAGTTGCCAATAAGTTTTTTTTATACTAAGGAATACCCAAGATTAAATCGAAAAATGGAAAGGTCAGGCTTCTCGGCCTACCGGGGGACGACGGGGGACTTCGTCCACCCCTCTGTCCCTCCGTCGCTCGAGCCCCTTAAATAAATTTTTAAAAATTAACATATAAAAATTAACATGATAAAAAAAAGCAACTTGTGGTAACTCTCGCGATCTTTCTATTGGAGTTTTAGCTAACACGTGACACTGCAGGGCTGCACGAGCAGAGTTCTGCGATTTTCGATATCATGTCTCTTTATGTAACTTCCACTAAGAAAAATGCCTATATATATATATATATATATATATATATATATATAAAAATATATATATATATATATATATATATATATATATATATATATATATATATACATATATATATATATATATATATATATATATATCTATAATATAGACTTTTATTACACATTCACCAATCTCTATCCTTATATATATATATATATATCAGTATCTGCAACTATTTTCACAGACCTAGATATATATATATATATATATATATATATATATATATATATATATATATATATATATATATGATATATATAAATATCTCACATTAGAAGTCATACATATCTTAAAAACTATTAATGCTACACTAAAAAGGAATACGTTAGTAGAATAGTAATTTTATACTTATTTTAATTAACGTAACCTTACGTTGGCCTTTAATGTTGGGTGGTGTTTAAAACTAAAGAATACCCAAGGGTTTACCGCAGAGATGGCAGGAGTCGGGGTCTCTGGGCATTCCGGGGAATGTAGGTAGGTTATCTCCCCCCTCCGGGGAGGTCTCCCGAACCGCTCTTTAATTTGGGTGTCATTATCCGCCCCTCCCCCTACAGGGTATGAAGTCACTCCCTATATTCCCACGTCGCTCGCTAAAACTAAAGAATACCCAAAAGGGTTTACGCAGAGATAGCAGGAGTCGGGGTCTCTGGGCCTTCCGGGGAACTCAGGGTAGGACTACCCCCCTCGGGGAGGGTCTCCGGAACCTCCGCTCTTTGGTATTTGGGTGTCGTGGGGGTTCTCATCCGCCCCTCCCCTACGGGGTATGGAAAACGTCCCCTCCCTATATTCCCCGTCGGCTCGCTCGAAGGCCCCCTACTGTGCTGTATATACTTAGCATATATATATATATATATATATATATATATATATATATATATATATATATATATATATATATATATATATATATATATATATATATATGCTGCTATATATACATATATATATTGTTACCTGTGTTATTGTATGGTAGTGAGACTATGGTCTGGAATAAGGAAGTATAGATCTAAGTTCAATGTTCAGATGGACAATCTTAGAGGCATGCTAGGTGTGAAAAGATTAATGAAAATGAGGAATGAACGTATTAGAGGGTGGTGTGGGGTAAATGAGAGAATAAATGAAAGTTTGTTGAGATGGTTTGGTCATGTGGAAAGGATGAATGATAGTCGGTTGGTTAGGAGATGTATAGTGGAGTGTGTTGGGAACCGACGGCTGGGAAACCGAAGAGAAAGTGGATTGAGTCGGTGAACGAATGTTTTGAAGGAGAGAAATGTGAGTTTGGCAGAGGCGAGAATAAGGTGCATAATAGGAGAGAGAGTGGCGGGGTTTTGTATGGGGGGTATGGTTGTGGCCCACATGGGCCAAAGCCCTTACACTGACGATTTACCATAGTGAGGGGGTCCGTCGCGGTCCCATGAAGCTCTAGGGTGGATTTTCTGTGAGGGTTCTCACTAATTAATGGTACAGAGAGGGGGCGGTAAGGCTGGGCTTTCCTTTCGACTTTTGTCATATTCTTCTATTGCTACTTTTCTTTTCCGATGCATGACACGCACTTTACCCCCAGTCCAAGAGGGGCTAAAGAAAAGAAAGAAAGAATATATATATATACTCATATATATATATATACATATATATATATAACATATATATATATCTTCTATATACTCTATATATTTATATATATATATATATATATATATATATATATATATATATACTATATATATATATACTTTATAATATCTTAATTTTGTGCACGTGAGAGAGATTTAGCGATTTCAGACCCCGTTACAATGAACTGTTTTTAGAGATGCCAGATGTTTGATAGAATTTTTCAATTAACACAAACATATTAATTGTTATTTATTACTCATTTATTTCATTAATTATACTTATTTAATAATTTTCATAACTAAAATTTTACGCTGATTCCAAAAATGTATTCCTTTTTACTGTAGCATTAATAGTTTTTAAGATACATATGACGGCTAACAACGCTGGCCTATATATATATATATACACCATATATATATATATATATATATATATATATATATATATATATATATATATATATATATATATATATATATATATATATATATATATATATATATATATATATATGCCCCGTTGTGTTATAGGAATGGGTTAAAAGATAGAAGTTTTTGAGAATATTGGAAATTTGTAGCAAAAATGGAATATTATTAAATGCAATTAAATCATCTTATAGGAACACTAGAGCATGCATGTTTAGGAATAAGAGGGAGAAAGGGGGGTTATTTAAAGGAGGAGTAGATCTGAGATATGGTTGTGTTGCCTCCATGGTTGTTTATATCTTTATGGATGGTGTAGGAAGTTATATGGATAGAATATGGAAAGGAGTCTACATGGAAATCTTCAATGAGTTCGATAAATAATCAGTTGCATGACGAGGGAAGTATTAGCTATTTTCAGCAGGATGACGCCACCTTCCACACTTCCAACGTCAACATGCATAAAATTGAGTCCTACTTTGAAGATCGGGTCATTCCCAAGGGACTTAGACCACCAAGGTAGATTAACCTTACCCCACCGGATTTCTTCCTATGAGACATGCTGAAAGGAAAAGTGTATCGTAACAAGCCAGGGACTCTCATGGTACTGAAAGGCAACATTAGGCAGGTAATTGACGCTGTGACTCCTGATATGTTGGAGGTAACCTTCCGTAGCATGGACAAGCGTGTGCAGGCATGCCTTGATGCTAATGGAGATCACTTCCAACATTTGCTATGATGTCACCACGCTTCTCACAAACCAGGGAATGTCCGTACAAAATGTTATTAAATTTTGACCTTTACTTTCATTTCTATAACCGCAAAGCTGAGGCTCAAAGCGGGTGGAAACACCCTGTATTATACTATGATAGTGCGAGCGAGTCACCTGGGATTATGACAGTATTAATACAATACAAAAAATATGAATCTACTAAATAAAACCCTTTTCAGGAGAGTTGGAGTTTGTATTAAACTAACTTATAACGCTAATAACTTGCTGAAATATGGTAGAGATATTTATAAATACAGTGGTAGATTTCAAATGTCCTTCATTTGTTGTCATTTGTTTAAATTGATAAGTAATGGTTGCTAAGTAGCAAAATTGAATAAAATGCTAAACGTAGAAGTGAATATATTGTCAAATTGAGAGAATGAGGTAATGGAGAGAATTGTTAGTAACTGAGTAGCATATTTAATTTATGGAATGATTTCCTTCGTATATTATTTATTTAAACATTAAATTCCGTGAATTTATTAAAAATCCTTAAAATGACTGGACTAATTACAATTTTCATTTTTCAAATTCTCAAATTAGGATCTTTAAATAACAAAAATGTTGCCAAACTATTCTTCAATCTCACTTTTATGCATTTTGTTACTTATAACACCTCTATATGGTCTTAAATGCTATGAGTGTAAAGCCTGTGTAGATACCAAGGGTGACGAAAAACAGTGTAGTAAAAATGAAAATGCATGCATGGTAAGTAAAACTTATAATTTTTTTTTTAAATATGGTGAAATTTATGTAAATTATTTTTTCATATATGTTATGTGAAATGTGCTTTAATTATGTCAAAAATGTTAGATTTTTTTTGGTTAAATACGTAGTTTTTCTTTAATCTTCAACATAAGAACCTTTTTGATGTTTCTAGTAGTAGTAGTAGTAGTAGTAGTAGTAGTAGTAGTAGTAGTAGTAGTAGTAGTAATGGTTGAAACCCTTCCATCTTACCCAAAGAACACGTACCACTATAATATGAAATTGATCCAAAATAATCCTACCGCACCCCACCACACGGCGCCAAGAGCAAACCACAGAGCACCGCACCGCACCGCGTAAAAATTTGCGCACCACCACGCACCGCGTAAAAATTTGCGCACCACCACGCACCGCACCGCACCGACACAATGGTCTTTAATGGTGATGAGGGTAGGGTGGATAAGGGGTTAACTTTGGAAGGCACCCCTGTAGACTTCTCCGAGACTAATTGCGTGGCTGCCATTTTATACCATTTTTTATTTTATTTTTAAAAGGTAAATGTTATCTGTAATTGCATCTTATGGTGTATGATAAGGTATAGCTTACTCCAATGTAAGAAGAATGTGGATATGAGCACAAAAGGGAAGAACCATTGGGCACTGGAGTGCCAGGGGATGTATTCTAAGACTCCATATATGCCCAATGACAACGCAAACCGTACACTTTGCAATCGTAATTATTCTCGGAAAGGAAGAATGATATCCGAGTTAAGAACTATCTAAGCAGCAAACACAAGGAAAATGTAGAAAGGAAAATGAGTACAAGAGAAAAAGATTCCAATTCCAACTTTAAGAACGAAGCAGATTACTCTTGAAACTAATATAAAATACAATATATGGGACAATGAAACGAAAAATCATAAAGAATGGATATAGTAAATTTACAGAAATTATGGTAATGGATGATCTTTTGTTTCTTCACGTTGAAATACTTGGTTTTGTACTGCTAACGAAAGTGTCGGTCTCTTTCAAAACACTACTCAAAGGAAATACTACAGAGATATTATTTGAAAGAAAAAGTATGATAGAGTTAAAACTAAAGTTTCTGAATTAATTACTATCAAATAATCATCCAAGTTAACTTTCTCCCCCGACGAATGGTCAGATACTCAATCAACTGTTACTTTGTTTGAGCTAAGTAGTCATGCCGTTGACAATTATTTCAGAAGCCAAATTTTGTGTCGTGCTCTGAACCTTTTACTGAACGTCTTACAGGTGAATATCTCAATGACGTATTTAACAGAATGTTGACGAAATGGAACCTATCCCCAGATGATGCTCACTATGTCATGAAAGAGGCTGGTGCCAAAATAAATAAAAAATTCTGTTTCTTTCTTGAGTGAATAACACAAACTCCGTCAATCATCAACAATAGAAATGTTGTGACATCTCAAACAAGAGTCAGCGAACTTCTCTCAAAATATAGGTCAATTGCGGCACACTTTAATCATTCGACCATGGCTCAGTAAGAACTAAATAAAATACAGAACATAATTAAAGTTCGCTAACTTTCAGTAATACATGACGTTACTCTGAAATTATGCTAAGGTTGCAAGAACTTAATGAATCTCTTTGCCAGTACTGCCGCTCATACTGATGATAAAATAAATGTCTTCCCATCCCATGACAATTCTATTCTAACCAGTTGTATGATTGTACTCCAATCATTTAAAGATTTCCTTATGATAATCAGCAAATACTTGTTTGTCATCCTCTCGCAATAACTCTGAAGATAGTATTAATATCCTCAGACAAAGACTGTCAAGGAATAAAAATAATGAGAGAGAAGATATTGAGATCTTTTTCTCCTCCAAACTTATGGTTCTGTTATATTTGTTATTGTACCATTAATAATGGGACAATGAGCATCGTAAATGGAAAACTATTTGTTTTACCTATCATTTCGTTAATTTTTTGATAACCTCGCTCAATAACGAATATTCAGACGTGCTAAGCGGTGTTTGTAACTAAGGTAAGTGATCCTACATTGTTAATTTTCTTGCTTCAAAAAATAACTTTTGTAAACATGCCTTTCCTACTCTTATTCCCTCTGATGAATATTTTAGCCATATGAGCGCCTAGTGATGTCTTCAGTGTAGTAAAACAGGGGTCATTCTTGAGTAGTATATGGGTGATGGTATAGTGGTTATAGTATAGTTTATATATATAGTATATATAGGTGTTATTTTATGGATCTATAATTATATATATGATATTATTTATATATTATATATATATATCGAATTTAGATTTTTATACTTAATATTATTTATACTTATTCTTTTTCATCATATTTTTCTATTTTCCTCCTGTTTATTTTTTAATTTAAGAAATTTAGTCGGGAAGTCTGGCTGCGGCTGCGGTTGCGGTTGCGGTGCGGTGCGATCTCAATTTAGGCCTGCCTACCAGGCACCGCAATCGTTAATTTTTTCTCGTGCTCCACACTGCACCGCACTTTTATGTTTTCTTCGAACCGCACCAGGCCGCCTGAAATTTTGATGCGCACCGCAACCGCAATTAGAATGAGCGCACATGCATCCCCTGATTAGGCCCATGCGGCTTAGACCCTATATATATATATATATGTTATATTATTTTATTATAATATATATATATATTATATATATATATATATATTATACTATTTATATATATTATAAATATATATAATATTATTTACTATTTTTTATTAGAAAAAAAAATCTGGATGTGTTGAGGGTTTGTGAGGTGAGGTGAGGTACCGAGGCAGTCGGGACTGAAGAATTACATAACGCCTATGTAACTGTATCTTACAAGGGGAAGAGAGGAAGGAGAAAGGCAACGGAGTATGCGATCATTCAAGAGACCGGGACAAAATAAAGAACTCCTATAAAATTGTAATGGAAACTTTTGTTAGTTATTGATAAATTGCGATATACGGTTTGAAGACGGAAGGAGAAACATTTGAGCTTTAATCCGAGTGTATGGCGCCGCACAGGGGAAGGAGTTAGGAAAAATGGAATCAGGGAATCTCCCACAGACGTATTGACGCGGTGAGAGGAGAAAAGAAATTATTATATTGGGAGATATGAAGGCTCATGTTGGAACCCGTAGAGAGGTAGAGAAGATGGTATTGGGGATTCATGAAATAGTTTAGGGAAACGTTGATGGGCGTACTGATCGACTTTGCGATGAGAAACATCATAGCTATTATATGAGTAATACATTCTTCGAGCATGAAGAAAGCAAGAAATGGCGTGGTAATAGGTGGAGTTGCGGACAGGAACAGAGATACAGAAAAATCAATGATTGTACATGATGCTGCTAGCGATAAGAGGTGTATTGAAGAATGTGAAAAGCTTTACCCACGATTTCACTAGATTAGACCAATAGAAATGGTTTGGGTAAGACTGATTTTGGAGACAAAGGAGAAAACAATGGACAAGATTAACAAAAGGTGAGATACTGTTTTGGGATAAAGCTGAGGGTGGATGGTGGTGTACGAGCTGTTTATGAGAAAACCTCACAACAATGAATTACGAGGGACAGAACAGATAACTGGCGGAGGAAAGTTGAGACCTTTAAAACCAAGAGTAGATCGAATTGCAAGCGAAATACTAGGAAAGAAAAAAAGTCGCTGGGGGGAGGAAAAAGAGGACGACATGGTGGAATGATGTTAAGAAAGCAGTGAAGCTCAAAAACAAAGAATATAGGAAATGGATGAAGACGAGAACGGAAGGGAACAGGATAGAATATGTAAACGCAAGAAACCATGCAGAGGATGTAAAACGAAGAAATATGGACATTACTTGGAGAAAAATAGGAAGGGAACTGAAAGAGGATACGAAGGGCACGGGAAAACTTTTATATGGAATGGCCAAGACCATGAGAGGAAATAAAGAACCGGAAATGCAAACGGTTCTGAATAAGGATGGAGAACCTCTTTTAGAGGAAGATGAGGTGACGGAAAGATGGAGCGAGTATTTCGAGAAATTATTGAACGTAGAGGAAGGGGAGGAGGAAATGGATGAAATACCCCTGATATTAAGACAAGAGCATGAGGAAATTAGAATGATAGAGCTAGAGGAAGTGAAAGAAGCAGTTAAGATACTAAAAAATGTGAAAAGTGCAGGATACGATGGGCTGAATAATGAACTATTCAAAACAGGAGAGGGAATAACTAATGGTTGACAAGATTGTTAAACCAAGTATGGAAAGAAAGAAAAATACCAACAGAATGGAGGAAAGCAGTAAATAATCTGTCCGATAAATAAGAAGGGAGATAAAAGAATATGCGGAAATTATAGAGGAATAGTATTTATTGTTGGTGGGGTCGAGTAAAATATATATGAGAGAATCTTAGAAAATGTTTGAGGGTAAAGGTCGAGGACAAGATTGGAAAATGGTAGCACGGTTTCAGACCAGGAAAAAGTACTAATGACCTAATATTTTTACATGAAAGATGGCTGGACTACGAGAAATCATAGAGTTGGAATGAGAAGGGTAGGCTCATTCTAGACTTGGAAAAGGTCATTCGTATATAGATATAAATTAGGTGAGTAGAACTTGGTAGTAGATGCGTTAGATTCCTTGATGTAATTGTCCGCCCATATATGCCAGAAGTCTGAAATAGCGCCATTAAAAAGTATGTATGAAATTCCAATAAAAACGGTAGTATGAGCAAGGAAGAGAAGATGTTGAGAGTGTATATTAATCGTGGGGTATGAGCTCTGTGAAGTGTATCTTCACCTATTCTCTTTTTTGGCACTTTATCGTTGACAGTCTGCCTTTAAAAGGATATGCGTAGTAATTGGGTAAAGATAGGGAGCACACTTTGGTTTATGCGCCGGACTGCATGCGTGCAGTGATACATTCAGGAGGTCTCATATTGAACCTGCTAAGAGCTGTGATAGGTTGGGAGGGGGATTGAGGTACTGTAGTCAATGGGCTTTGTTTGTAGAAAAAACAGTGAGAGAGAAAACGGAAATAAGGGTGATTGCAAGAGAGAGGGAATAGAAGATATTAGTGAACATAGAAGATATATAAGGCTTAAGCAATCTGAGGTAATTTATTTAGAGTATTTTAAGCTGTGTGATATTTAATGATCAAGGAAGACAAGATGACGGTTGAAAGGAGAATTGGGAGATTTCACAGAAATGTGGGAATGTTATACCCGTTGCGAACGGATGAGAGAGTGGCATACCAACAGAGTTAACAATATTTAACTATTAAAACAATTCTCGAACCTGATTATTGTTGTATTGGATCTGTATGATGGGCTGAGTCAATTTAAGATCGATGCTAAATAGTCAGGAGATAGAAGTCTGGCGTAGAATTGGGTATTTTAGACTCATTAGTAGATTATCGTTGAGAGACAGAATGAGGAGCGAGCCTGGTGAGGACTGGTACTTGGGAGTTGATACTCTGTTTTGGAATGTCGTGGAGAGAAACCAATAGTAGTATGATTTGACATGGTGAAATATGAATGAGGGAAGGGGAGAGATTGAGAAAGATGATGGATTTAGACCAGAAGGTAGTAAGGAGACCAGCAGGAAGACCGTAGGAAGAAGAGATAGATGGAATTCTGTTGCAGAGGTCTGTACATATCGTAGAGCAAGACGGTAGTAGGAAGTTAGATTTTTTTGAGAAAGGACATTTTGAAGATAGAAAATTCTTTTTGCGAAGATTCTGGAGGAGTAGCATCTGACAGGCATACCCTTAACAGGATTGGATGGTATCATATATATTATTATTATTATTATATATTATATTATTATATTTATTTATATTTTTTTATTATATATATATTTTATATATATTATATATATTTTTATATATATATAATAATATATATATTTTTATTATATTTATATAATATTTTATATTTGTTGGTTACTATTACCTTCTGGTGTTAACATAACTAAATATATTTAATTGAGCAATCAACTCAAAATGTGATTATATATATTTAATAATATATAATATTATATAGTATATATATATATATTATATATATATATTATATATATTTTATATACATATATTTTATATATCAGTAAATCTTAATATATTTATTCTATTTTATTTTTAGTTTTTATTTATATTATATATTTTATAATTATATTATATTATATATTTTATATATATTATATATTATCTATATATATTATTTTATTATTTCATTATATTATTTATTCTATTTTATATTATATTATTTTATATTATAGTATTATATATTTTATATATATTTTTTATATATATTATTATTTTATATCTTTTACTTATATTTGTTCTTATATTATTATATATATATCGTGTATTTATTATTATACTGAGGTATAATATACTATATTGTAGTTTATCTCATATTTTATGGTTTATATATACATACTATATTATAGCATATATATAGTATAGATATTATTGGGGCGCTTCGGTGGGTCTATGTGATATGTGAGCTACGTGTTCGCTTTACTAGTGTGACATAGGTTAATTATATGAATTTGCTGGTTTGTTTTCTTGTTGAGGTTCAGTACGCGTTAGTGCTGGGTGGGTCCGATAGATATGGTGTATAGGGTCGCGTTTGTCGGTTAGTTTGAGATTTAGGTAGTTTCAGGTACATATATTGCTATTTCTATGGGAGGGTGTGATGAGGTAGGGGGGGTAGCGGAGTAGGGCGTATGAGGCTAGAGGCGGGTAGCTTGAGAGAAGCGCGGGTGCGTGAGGCGGGTAGTTTGTCTGTGCGACTTTTTGGTTTTTTTTTATTGGTTATCATTTATTATTATATCTTATATATATATATAATCTATTATATCTTGGGAACCGTTACATGGGCGAGGGAATGTAGTAGACTCAAAGCTATTATATGAGTCCTTTAAAAGAAGGGTAATGAGCCCTAGGAGTCGTATCTTCGTGGTACTTACATTGAAATTATTCAATAATATGGATGAAAGTGTTATTGTGTGCATGAGTGATTGACAGATCTTTATAAAATTTGTTTATATGGTAGAGAGGAGAACTTACCGTCATTATTGAGAATAGTCTGTGATATGTCTCAATTACTTAGAATAAATAGGAGATAGAAGAGATATTGCCAGAATTACAATGATGGAAATATGTGTTTCTGTTGATGTATCTACTGCATATATAATATATTACCGAGAGACATATAGAGAAAGATTCCTTATCCGTGAGAGAATAGATGGATAAGATTTTGTTTGTATGTAGATGGTTCAACTTACGTGTGTAGTCAGTGCCATTATTAATGAAGTTGTATTTTCTGATTTATTTCTTTTTATATATATGTTTATGTATAGGAGAGAGTGTCTTAGAGGATGGCCCTTTTTATTAGGCTTCGCCATTATTACTTGCATTTTATATGTCTATGGGATGAATTAGGCTGTTTTGTATAGAATTGCAGAAGACGACGAGATTTGTGTGTTCACTGTGAGGTGGCCGAAGCCTCGGATCATAGGGAACAAACTAAGTAATCTGATAAGGATTAGATTAAGGGGATTTATGGTAGGGAGGAAAGATAGGGAGAGTGGTGGAAAGGGAGCGCGGCGTAAGCTAATTTGGGAAGGACCCTGGGGACGTGCCTGGAGGGAGTTCTGGGGAGGGGCATACTATCTTGATCGAGGGATCTACGTTATGACAAGAGGTGTATTGGCTGAGAGAGAGTATATTTAGCGTCATATGGTTAGGTCATGTTTAGTTATATATTCTTTTATTATATACTTTCTTTTATCGCCCTTAATTTTAGTTCTTACTTAGTTTTATTTATAAGTTATTTATTTTATCCTTATTATTTATTATATGTTTGCTTTATTTGATTATTTAATATATATAGGTATTTTTATGATTATTTATTACTTATACTTTATATATATATAACCTTATTATTATTATATTATTTCTTTATATTTTGTTGTGCTATATACGTTGTATTAATGTGTGTTAGGTGTGCTTTTAGAGTGTATTGCATGTTATACATTCTTGTGTGCCGGGGCGGCTATGGGGTTTTTTATTAATAGTATAGGCGAGATTGTGGAGTGTTATTCGTATTTCGTTTGGTTTTCAAACAATTAGAGATACATTGATAAAAATGAACAAAAATGGCTGACAGAAGAATTGTAAAATATAAATTTTCCTTTATTTGTATTTTAATATTCTGTTTTAGATAAATATTTTTTTGCTTTCGATTTCACATTATATTGTTGTTTGTGTTTTCAGTGTTCTTGCTTTGTGTGTGTTTATAGTTGTGGATGGGTTGTTCAAACTTTGTGATTTTGGTTGCCTTCTGTCTATACATGGTTTGTCGGCGTTGCGTGCGGTGTGTGTGTTGGTGCGTTGTAGCTGCCCTCAATTTTCGGGTGCGGTGCTGCCTTTGCATATTTCAGGCTTACCTTTTTTGGTTCGCGGGTGCCGTATAAATAGAGTGTAATATATTAGTTATAATAGTGTCGGGGTTCGGTGGTTGGGGGCGGTGCCTGGTTTCGGGCTGCTTAATGTGATTGTCGTTACTCTGTGTGGGTGGGTCAATGCGTAGGGAATTGTTTGGATGACGTTTCTACTGTTTGGAGTAGATTTATTGTCATCAGATTTAATCTTTGCTTCCCTTTTACGTGTTCCTGCATTCATTTCTCTAGAGCTTTTACTTGTGTTCACTTTTATCTTTCTTCTTTTATGTTCGTTTTCTCTCGAACTTGTATACCTTTAATTTGAATAAAATCTTGGGGAAAGGTCTCGTGTTTTAACATTCTTTCAGTTCAGGAATTCTCTCATATAAATATTCCTGAGAACATCTTGACTTCCATAGGTCAAGTATAAGCTTATTAAACTCTTTTGTCTTCCTCTCCTTTACGTCTTGTTTTGCTTTGTTCTCTGTTCTTCATTAGGATCTCTAGGAAAACATTACATTCCCAGAGCTCTAACTATTACCTGGCTAATCTTTTCTCTTTCGTTCCTCTATTCTCTAAAGACTCATACTTCTCTAACTTTCTCTCTCAGTATCTACAGTGTTTTTCGTCATATTTAAAACAACCTAATTATCTTCGACAGATCAATATCGAGGTGGACTAGCATTGGTTCCCCTTTTCCCCCCATCTTTTAAGGTCAATATTCTTTATGGGAAACTTATTGAATTCATACTCATCCTCCACTCTACATCCTTCTTTTGTCTTGATGTCCATCATGGTTTCGCATGTGGGATCTACGACATAATTTTAAGTTCAATATTTTCTTTGAAGTAAATCTAACATCAGATGTATATTTTTATCGACTTTAATAGCCACTCCTCAAGTACCATCTTCTTTTTTACACATGAACGTCCCACACAATTCCTCTATCCCTTTTCTTAGATTTCCTTCTTAGTGTAGTCCTTCTGAACAACATACAATTTAGTTAGATCTAATGTTAGTTATTTTTTTTCTAATCAACAAACAATTTTTGCTGAGTATATCACAAAATTTTCTTTACACACATCATATCAACTACCAAGTTTTAATTTAGGCTTGTACCTTTGTATACTTCACTATGCTCTTTTCAGGTGCCCGTTGACGGCTTTGTTTTATTTGTTCTGGTTCTCCGGCTGGACTTTTTTTCATCTGCAGTACATTGGCGGCAATGGCCTTCTCTCGCTTATTTCTCTCTTTTGTACTAATATGTATATAATTTAGAGCGATTATTTTTTATTTCAAATCTACATCTCTGTTTTGGCAAAAGATCATAAATTTATATTATGTGTAAATTGTAGCATTTGTTAAATAAAGGCGAAGTTTTTGAGTAATAAAAGTTGAATTTTCATTTCCTATTTAAAATTAACCCCTAATACAAAATTCCCTTTTCCATTTACCTTATTAAATATTCTATTTGGGTTTAGATTATCATACGCCATCTCTATGATCTTGATATTTAGACCTCTCTCTCTGGCTCCTTACTCATATTTTTACCTGGTCTCCAGTACTTAATCGCTCATTTTTATAAAATCTCCCCTTGTCCTTGATTCGTTCCCGCAGTGTATATCGGAAGTAGACCATTTTGATTCCTTCCCGAGAAACTAAAAACAACACAGTCCGTGATTTAACTTAATGAATTGATATCAGAACTCTGTCTCTATTTTATCCAGCCTCCATTAAGATCTTTTTCTAAGTAGGTGACATATTGATGGCTATCTTCTTTTCAATTCTGCATTCATTCTTTTTTAAATCACATTACTCATATCACATCAATAAGGTTCAATAAATCATGTGAATCTTTTATATTATTTAATAATACTTACTAAATTAATTTTAATTAGTAATTAAAGTTTATAAATTTAATTAGAATTTCAACTTCAAGATGTCGATGACTTCCTTTTCTTCACGTTCCTGCTGGATCTGTTTTTTTTCTCGTGCGGTGGTGGTTGTTTGTGTTTGTTTTTTTTTATTGTGTTGATTTGTTGGTGTTTTGTCTGCTGTTTTTCCGCCTCTGAGCGGTTATCAATGGGAGATATGGTTAAACGGTAACTCAACTCTCTCATTCACACAGTTTTTTTTAATTTGTTTCATGTTCTTTATTTGTTGTTGTTCGGTAAAGTTTTGGGGTGTTCGTTTTCTATTAAATGATGTTTTGGTAATATCAATCTGGAGAGTTTTCGTGATTGTGCTGATTGGGTCGTATCCTCTGTCTATTTCTTCTTAGGATTGTTTATATATTTGTTGTCATGCTTTGTTTAGTTTGCATTTTTAGGGATGTTTGTTATGCATTTTGGCGGGGGTCTGTTTTTTTGAACAATTTAAAATTTTGATTTTTGAGATTTTGTCGTGTTTTTATAAGTAAAATCTGTTTGTCTTGTTTGTCTCGCGAAGGTTGATACTGTTGCTCATTTTACACCGTATTTTCTGACTTTGTTCGTTCCTAAGCATTTTTATTGTTTTTCGTATATGTTGTATTTTGGTGATTGATTTTTTATTCTTTGATATTTATATTGAGCGTTGTGTGTTGAAATTCCTTTTTATCATAGTCTCGTTTTTTTTTTTTTTTGATGTGTATTTTATTTATATCCTTATCTTATTACGTTTTTGTCCTTTATCTCTTATTTTGACTGATGAGTTAATTCAGTATTTATTGTACCGGTTTTTCTTGCCCTTTAGTTTACTATATTTAGCTCTTTTTAACTTGGTTCTTTATTAATTATATATTCTATTATAATTATTATATTTATATATGATATATATATCTTAATGTCTCCTTTCTAGTATGGATGATATGGGGCTTACAGGCAGGAGTTGCAATTCACGCGTGCCTCATCCAAGCTTTCCTATATTGTGGCCCAGCCCATGGGAATTAAACACTTTTATCATGATCATTTATTTGAACTTTTCAAAATTTATAAAATTAATCTAATTTATATATTATTATATCTTATATATATATTCTTTAATATTAATATTTATTTTTTATTATTTATTATATTTATTTTATCTATTATTATTATTATTCTATATTTATGTATTAATATTTATTATTATTAGCTTTTTGCGGTTACTTGATTTATTTATTTTTTTTCGTTATTAGGAGTTTTTGACCTTCGTGTTCGGAGGTTTTTTTATGTGTATGGTTTGGTTGAAGTACTATATATTTATATTGTATTATTTAGTTAGATTTATACTCCTCTGTTTTGTGCGTGGGCCCTACTCAATGATCTGTTTTTGAATTCAGTAGGTTGCACTTACCACGTGTATAATTGTAAGTTTTTGCACACCTCTTTGGGTCCTTTCGAATTTTCATCAAACGAATAGGAGTTAGGAAAAGCAGGTTTATCAAAGTTATTTTTTGGAGTCAAGAAATAGATTAGGATTATCATTACGTTTAATTAACAAAACACTCTTATGTTCACGTCGACTAATTTTCCTTTCCGAGTGTTTTATCTCATAAATTTTAACATAATGTGAGTGGTGTATTGGGTTTGTTATGAGTACGCAAATTTATTATTTTCTCCTCTTTACGGATGTTTTCATTTGTTCTCATCTACTCTCAATTGCATTGGTTGACCGACGAATGAATAATATTTTTAAGTGAAGTAGTAAAGTTTCAATTATTGTTTCTCTCATTTATTTTTTTTTTCTTGTATAAATATATATTACTATTATTATATATTATTATATTATATTTTTATATTATCTATATAATATTTTTTATATATTTATATATTTATCTTTAATATTATATTTATTATTTTTTTATATTGTTGTTTGCTGTTGTAGTTATATTTTTGTACTTTGTGTTTTTAGTTGGGGTATTTACTAGATGATTTCTCTTTGAGGGATTTATCCTATGTTTGGCTGTGATGGTATCTGTTGTTTGTGTGGTTTCGCGGTCTATAGTTTTTGTGGTGTCAATTAGCGTATATATATATGAGATTATATGATTTGTGAATGTTTTTATTGGGCTTTTTATGTGCGAGCGTATCGTGTGGTTTTTAGTGATGATTCTGTATTCTAGTTTTTATAGTGATTGGATTAATTATGAGTATAGCATATCTGAGTATATTTAGTTAGTCTTTTAGTATAGATTGAATGATGTTTTATCGTATTATTTATTTTCTGCTTATATATTAAGGTGAGGTCAGGGTTTGCTTCTCGATGAGAGTACTCACGTATTTGGTTGTTTTTTATTGATATCTCAGTAGTCTATTTTTTTGCGAAATCTTTTGTTATATCGTGTTTGAGTCTATTATGGTTATACTATTAGTAGTGGTTTTATTTATATAGTATGTGCGTATTATTTATATATTCTGAGGTTCTATTAGTATATATTATCGTTTAGTATAGTTTAGCTTTGTATTAGGTTGGGTAATTAGGTGTATATAAGTAGATATCTATTGTGCGAGTTTTATTATATTATACTTTGTGTGATGTATAGTAGGTATACTAGGTCGCTGCAATAAATATTATGGGGTGTTACGTGTTGTTCTCTCTATATCCGAGATCATATGAGCTTGTTACTATTATATATAGATTGAGAGTGTATATAGGGCAGTAGATGGTTAGTGAAATTTATGTGTGTGAGGACACTCTAGTATTAGGTGGCCTTTAAGATTGATAAAGATCCGGTCATTCGATTACATTTATATTTTTATAATATTATATTGTTATTCTTATTTTTTGCAGTGGCGTAGCTGAGATGTTTTATGATGGGGTGCTAGCGCGATAGATATATATATCTTTTAGTATTTTATTCAGTTGTAATATATTTATATATATATATTATTTATTATAATCTTTTATTATAGTATATTTATATTTATATATATTATATTTATATAGTTATTATTTTATTATATTTAGTTAATAATATATTAATATATAGTTTTAGATTATATTATTATTTATTATTATATTTATATTATATAATTGTATTATGTGTTTATTTATACTTTTATATATTTATTATTTTATATATAGTATGTTATTTATATTATATGATATTATATTATGTAATTATTATATTTATATAGTAGTATATATTAGTTATATATATATAATTATTATTAATACTTCATTTTCATTTATTTTCGATAAATAGTATAAAATTATAATTTTACTATTATTGAGTTATAGATCTGATAGAAATGTATATATATTTAATATTTTTACTTAATTATTTTTTTTTCTGGTATTTTTTTAGTAATTTTATATTTATTGTTTATATTGTTTTTTATATTATATTATTATATTTTGATTTTTCGTTGGTTTTTGTATTTGGGTGTAGTATCAGTTATATAGTATTCGGTTTTATTATTTATTTTTTATTATTTATTTATATTATTATATTATTATTTTTTATATATTGTTTCTATATATAGCTATTTATATATACTATATTTGTTTATTATATTATTATTATTTATTTATATTATATTTTTTTTCTTATATTATATATTATATTATATATTATTGTTTATATTATATTTTATATTTTATATATTATATATATATATATATTATATAATTATCAATATAAATTATATTTTATTTTATATAATTAATTTAAACAAAATTAAATTTTTTTTAAATTTTTTTTATATTATTATATTATATATTTTTTTATTTTATACAATATATTTCATAGATATGGTATATTTTTATATTTTTTTTTTTCAAGCAGAATTGATTTTATATTTATATTTTATTATTTTATTTATTTATTTAATAATATATTTATATTGTTTACTAATTTATTTTATTTTTTTTCTCTATATATATACTATATTTAGTATTATAATTATTATTTATTTATAATATTTTTTATATATTATTTATTATATATATATATATATTTTATATTATTTATTCTTATTTAATATTATTATATATTCGATATATTTATTTACTATTATTTAGTTTTATATATGTGGTGTGGGATGTTGCTATAGTGGTAGTTGTGGTTGTAGTTGAAGTTGAGGAATGGTATATTTTTTATTATTTTTAGTTTAATATAGTTATATATATAATCATAGAGGTAAGGATCTAGGTATATATATAGGAGGTAATATTATTAGGTATTTATATATAAGTCGTATAGAGTGATGGTAGTATAGTTATAATATAGTTGTATATGGCTTTGTGGATGTTAGTTTGATATTATTATTATATACTGATATTTATAAATGGGTAGTACTTATTATTTCATTATTAATTATATTATACTTATTTTATCAGTATATATTATATATATTATTTTATTATATTTATTATATATATTATTATTATTATTTTATTTATATTATAATTTTTAGTTATTATACTAATATATTATTAATATATTATTATATATATATATAATAATTATTTATATTTATTATATCGTATTTTATTATATATACTATTGGAGAATTAATTAAATAATTGTCAATGCGAAAAACGGTTTTCCATAAGAAAATTTTTATAAAAATTACCTCTCTGAATTGGTCAACTCAACTCCAAACGAAAGATCTAGGCTTTCGCACTGTCTACATATCAAATGCAATATATATGTGATGATATTTTATTTCAACTACTGCTTAACTTTAGGTAGGTCAATAGTTTTATTTGCATAGATTTTAGTCAGGCAGCATGCTAACCCATTTGCCTGTTTTTGCTTTTTGTTAGTTTTTAGTTTTCTTATAATTTGTTTTATATAATATTTAGATTTCTTTGATGTTTTTTTTTCTTTAGAATATTAATTTTGTTCTTATATTAGAAAAGCACTGCTCTACTCCCCACTATTTCCCTTAACTACGCCACTACGTTAGTATTATTTTATATTTATTATATCTTTTATTTATTTATATATGATATTATTATTATTCATATTATTATTATTCCGTTTCGATTATACAGATATATTTATATTTATTATATTAAATTATTATTATTATATTTATTATATTATATTATTTTTAATTCTTTATTTAATTTATTATATTATATAATTATTATTTATATTATTTTCACTGAAAGCATATATCTTTGGAGTTATTAATGAGGAATTGTTGTATTTTGATATCCTGTCTTAGTGCTAGCAAATGTTTGAAGAAGGAATAAAAAAAGCATGGACTGGTAATATATAAGAGGTTTATTTATTTTACGTAATCAATAAAAATTTAGGTATGTAACAAATTTCGCAGGCCTAGCAAGTTTGCACTTACTAGTTAAAAACTTAAGTAACTTTAGATGAATCTCATTTATTTTTTTCAACTTGTTCTTTTTTTTTCTTTTTTTTTTTTCTTTTTTTTTTTTTTTTTTTTTTTTTTTTTTTATTTTTTTTCTTTTTTTTTTTCTTTTTTTTTTTCTTTTTTTTCTTTTTTCTTTTTTGATTTTTTTCTTTTTTCTCTTCTTTTGTTTTGATTTATTTTTTTGTT
>JABUQX010067502.1:0-25000 GCA_015478945.1 Trachelipus rathkii
GGAGATTTAGATTATATACTACAATAATTGATCTCGTAGTTCATTATATCATATACATAAAGTGTGAAAATTAATTGCTATGTTAAGAGAGAGGTAATAATATATACCACTATATGAGTTAAGTCTAGTATAAGTATATACATACACAAACCTATTTGTTTTGGTATGTATGTAGGTATGTAGTATGTAATATGTAATGTTGTATAATTAATATATTATATAGTAGATGCGTAAAGTATATAAAATAATATAGTACAATATTATATAGTATTACAATTTAGTATATATATACTATATAATATATATATATTATAAGCTATATTATATAGTTAATGGATATAGTATGCGGTGGTGTTGGATGAGCAGCATAGGATGACGAGCGTTCGTTTGAACCTATTGCATATTCTGTGAGTGCGTAACAAAGCTTGAAGGTGCCCAATAGGTTTAACAATATGGGAGTAAAAGGAGTAAACAGAATTTTGGTAATTGTTATTTGGTCTGAATTTAAGCTCAATAGGTATGGTGTATTCTGTGTGAATTGTAAATTGAAACAAATGACCGTTTTACTATAATTTCAGACAGAAAGTTTAAGTCCAATGCAATCTGCTTTTAATTGCCGAAGAAAGCTGATTAGAGGATTATTTACCGATTTCGAATAGTTTTTTGAACACACATAGTGCAAGAGAGATAATTTGATTATTAAATGAATAGCTATTGTAAATTATTATATTATTATTATTATTTTTTATTATTATTATTATTTATTATTATTATTATTATTATTATTTTATTATTATTATGATTATTATGTTATTTATTTATTTATTACCAAGAATTGATGATTCACTCGAAATTATGAATGTTTTTTTCTATTCATTTTATAATTGTGATAATTAGGTTTAAAAAAGTTTGATTATAGTAATTCTGAATTATTACCATAGGCCTTAGTGACACATGTCATATTATTATTTTAGTGATCATTATTAAATTTGAAATATCTGAACACAAGTGCAGATCAAAATAAAGTTGTAGAAAGTGAGATAAAATGCTCCTTGGTGATATTGCAATATAGTTGCCAGTATGACTAAAATTATCCTGGCAGTTAGAAAAGCAATAAATAGTGATACGTCATATTAATTGATTATGGATTTATTAGCAGGAAATTACTGTTGTCAACTTGGATTTTCCCTTTGTATTTTCTGCAAATCTCTAAAGTCTCTTAGGCATTTGGTATATATATAGGTCCCTTGGACCGTCAAACCAGAGTGATGTTATCCCGTCTTCGTTCTGGGCACCGCCTTAAATTAAAAGAAAAATCTTTATGCTAAAAATTGTAGTTCCGACAGAAACCAAAGAATTTGGGCAAAAGAATAAATATGTATACTCAGATGTGAATGCACATGCAGTTGAAACTCCAGCAAGCACACAGTCATGCATATATACACACAACTACAAGCAATGCAACATACACACCTATACAATATGGAATGATGGGTGCTACGGAGGCGGAAGAAATAATAATATAACAATATAATATAATAGTATCTAAAAGGCATAATGTAATAATATTATATATACTGAATAATAATATAATAATATTAATCACTGAATAATAATAATATTAATAATATGATAATAATAATAATAATAATAATAATAATAATAATAATAATTAATAATAATATTTTTGTTGATTATTTGTACAGTTATTATTAATTATTATGTATTATTCATTATTATTAATTGGATTTTATTGATTATTTTGTGAATTTTATTGACTGTTGGATCAAAATAAAACTACTAGCATGTAACTCGCAACACAACACATAGTTTTTTATTATAATTAATATTATTTGTATTTATATTTAGACAATGTAGCTAATTGCTCTCGCTAGTAGGTAATATAGTAGTACCGTATATTCTATATCTATTATATAATATATAATATGTTAATATGTATATATATAAAATATTATCGTATTTAATATGTTACGTATATTGATGTAGTCTATATTGATAGTTACTATACTTAGTGATATATATAGTCTAGTGAAGTAGTATAGGATAGTGAGTGATCTACACTTAGTAGTATAGGACCTGTAATGATGATCGTATGTCGGTATATAGATGATATATAGGCTTATGATAAGGTAGGTATATATATAATATATATAGTTCTGATTTTATACTATAAGATGTTATATTATATTATATATATCATATATATAGTTAGCTTTTTTCCTCAAGATTTGTGTAAAAAGTATCGGTATAAATAGAAGTAAACCTAAATTGTCTGATAGATATAAAATAAGGAGAGGAAAAAATATGGCTAACTTTTAACGAAAGTTTTTAAAATCTTTCTTCAACCGATTTTTTGTGAATTTTTTTAGTTTGAAACATGTCTTAAGATTTCAAATTTATTTTGATAGAAATAAACTGCTTTTGTTTAAACTATACAAGCACAAATGTATATAAATTAATAAATATATCTATGTCTAATATTAGATTATATATATACTCTGCATATATAGGTAGTAGATATCTATAGTTAGATATATATAATAAGATAATATAGTATATTATACTTAATATATAATATGAATATATATATAAAATGTTAATGTATTATATTAGTAGTATCAAGCAGTAATATATGCGTATATATATATATATATTTATATAAGTATATATTAAGTGTCATGATGATTATAGTAGGTACATGTATTATATAGATTGAGTAGGCTATTAGTACTAGATATATAGATATATATATAGATAATATATATATTATATATGGTGTATATATAGTATTATATGGTTAGGTTTATGATAAAATATATATAATGATATTAAGTAGATAGGTCTTCCATAGTAGAATCGCAGTAATTAGTTAGTCTGAATTAAGATGTACAGTGAGGTGGAAGAAGGCATTATTATATATAATAGTGTTAGTTGGGCATTCTGGGTACAGATGCATTCTTTTTATAATATTTAGGCACCCGAATAACTAATGATTGTTAGTAATAGACTTGCCGGGACTATCTAACGGTAGCTGGCAGTTGGACAGCAAGTGAGGCAGACAGTGAAGGGTAAATGTGAGAGGGGCGTTAATATTTAATACTAGTAAGGGAGCTATGTTTAGCTATGCGTGATGAATTTGATATACTGAACCATACATTTGATATTATTTGGAAATATGAATACTGAGCAGGATGCATCGCAGTATAGTAATCTATAATATAATAGTATTATAGCGGTAGGATATTATATTATAGTAAGGATTGGATTAATATAAAGATGATATGTATTTAAGTATAGCTTTCTTAGAATGGATACTTCTCGGCATTGAGATGGTTGCGGATTGGTGTCGTAAAAGGCAATCTTCATTCAGTTTTTTGATAAAATCATTATCCTAGTCGCCAAATTAATGTTCTCGAAGAGGAACGAAGTTTCGAGTAATATCAGAAAATGATGTAGATCAAGAGATGAGTATTCGCGTTCACTCACAATGTACTATGGATTAATTTCCCTAGTATTTTGGCAAAGATATTCAGGAAGTTTTTGCGTATAAGTCGAGTGAAGCCAAAACGTAGCTTCAAGCTGAAATGAAAGTCAGTGTGTCATCATTGGCTCTGTTAATGACAAGAATCTTTCTAGTGTCAAAAACGTCCCAAAGGACTTCCAAAAAAGGAAGTTTTTCTTCCACTTAATTGCTTTGATAGATCTGTAGCTTATATTTTTTGTTGAAAACGACTTTGGTAATACTCATCCTCCTTCTCCTTTGTCAAATGCATTTATCTGTGATTGCATATACTTGGAAATATGGGACCATAATATCAATGAATTTTTAAAGTATTCTAAACTTTTTAAATCACAGATATTAAAATAGTTCAAATGTTTCTCTCTATCCAAAAGTTTTGAAACCCATTTATCGCACTACAGAACTCACCTACACCTTACTAAAATCTTACAATCTAACATTTATTTTCCTTTTATTGATCATCTCGAGTCTTACACCTTTCTCGGCTAATATCGGTATTTCTATGGTCACATCCTCTTTCATCCTAACTAGGTGGATCAGCTAATCCCTTTTCATTCTACTCGTGGTCACAATCTCTTCTTCTACACTTGGTCATTATCTTCTCCATAAATACTGTACGTCAATTCTCTTCCACAATATCTGTGATGGCAATAAATCTTCAATCTTACATCCTTATGAAGTTTTTTGTAGACATATATTTTTGATGAGAAAATAACTTTGAATACTTTTTACTGATAACTATATGATAATAATAATTATAATATAATTTCCAATTGAAGTGCAAAAAGGCGTCGCATCAAGAGAGAGAGAGATGTTTCAATTTTTTACTTAGAAAAATATATTAATTTTTTAATTATGTATTATTATATTATTATATTATTATGTATTATTATTATTATTATTTTTATTAATTATTATTATTATTGATTAAAATGATTATTATTAATTATTATTTTATATATTATTATTATTAAATGTAATGTGAATAATAAGGAGATTATTTTAATATTTATTCTTATTGGATTATTATTGTATTAATTATCTGTTAGACTAAATAAATTAAAGATTGATATTATTATTTTTTATAATTAAATGAGAGGTTGAAATCATGCTTTTAATTTGTTTAGTAAGAGTGGTTCAGGCGGTGTGACTGTGTTAGTGTGTACTGCTGATTCTCGCTACTTGAGTTTCGCAATGTCCGTCACTAGTTTTTGTTGCGCTGTGTGGTTAGGACCCTTACTGAGTGTTTTCCGTGCATTACGCGCAAGAGCTTTGTCATATAAATTAAGTTATTGCGAACGATCGTACACAAGATAAGATAATAATATTCCCACTAGAGCATCAACGCATGCGGACAGCGACACGGACCATCCTACGTGACAAAGATAAAGAAGGGGTTGACGGTATGAGCACAGGAGCGAAATACTTTATTCCTAGAGTAAAATTGAGTTTTTGTGGTCTTGGCCAATAGCATAATTTGACCTGTGATCATATGTTTCAATATTGATTAGGGACAATAATAATAAAAACGATGAGGTAGCAAGTATGGGTTCTCACTTTAATGAATATGTGTATAAAAAAGTATAGTTCTGTGTTGTTCTATATGTCGGATAGATTCGGGTTTCCAAATATAACATCGTTTATATCGATAAGCACTAGAGCAAATACTGGACGCTTTAACTAACTAAACCGAACACGGACTTTCAATATCATTAATAAGCTTGTTGGTTTCACAGTTGCTGACTCGCAAACCACCAATACATAACATTAATATACAATTTAGTAATACAACTTCACTTACTCATCGACTCAGTATTGGTCAACTCTCAAAATTTTCTTTCACCCACATTAATAATAATACGAGATAAATAAACACTCAAATAATCAATAATAATGACCTATGGCTAATTTATATTTAAAACGTTCAAATTCATAGTAAGTATTTTACATTTTGAAATCATATTGTTTTTATATTATACAAATTAATTATCTATATTTATTCTAATCCATTAATAATGATATAACATAAAATAAAGGATTAATGAATATATAATATTTTTACTATAATTATAATAATAATAATAATATATAATAATAATAATAATATAATAATAGTTTATATTTATAGTTTTCCCTTTGTTGATAATAATAAATATAATAATAAAGACACTGGTAGAAAAGAGATTGTTTGTTCGCATAGTTTGTATTTAAGTTCTATGTTTTCAATAATGTACGTTTATTTTAGCGCTGAAGTCCGAAAAAATGTACACATATTTGGTAGTTTTTGTAATGTCGCCCCAGATTATTTGAGCAGACATCCAGCACCTAAGAAATATGGACATTATATGTAGAAAATTTTTTTTTTATCAAAAAATAAATAAATTAAACTGATATATTCATATAAAATATATTTTACCTCAATCACTAACTGATTGGAAATTTTCAAAATATTAATACGGACTAAATTATACACAAATATGTTATTTAAGATTTTTTTTTCACACTGTGTTTGTAGTGACTGTACGCGAAGCCGTTTTGTCTTTGCTCACTGTAGGCAAATCTCAAATTATTTAAATTGTGTGTGTGTGTGCGGTGATGTTTCGACCTGAGTTTCATGTGACATTAGTTGATTTAAAACTTTTTGGGTCCTGACGGCCATAAAACAATTACGATTGTTGAATTTCTTGTATAAATACAACAATGCAGAGAAAGCAGGTATTTCCCGTTTAGTCTTGAAATACAATATACTTTGTTGTGGCAATATATATATATATATATACTCTCTCTCACTCTATTCATTATTGAATTGATGTGCATACTTATTATCTATTATTGTTAATTCATGTCATTAAGTTATTATATACATATAATTATTATTAATTATTAGTGTGTGTGTGTGTTAAATATGGATATATAATATAAAGGTCTTTGAGAAAAAGACAAACTGAGCATTCATTTTTGTACACGCACGCGCCAAGTCAACATATGCCCAATTTGGGATTTGCAAATAAGTATATAATACAATATATATATAAATTATATTATTAATTTATAAATAATTATTACTTATATTAATATATTTATATATCTGTATTATATATTATTATTAAGTCTTATGAGCTGGAGGCTAGTTAGATATTGTGCGAACCTGAGATATTTAAACTATTTTCTGTAAGCGAATCGGCAGTTACAATCACCATATATGTAGCATAATAACAAAATAAAGAGAACTTGTTATTATATTATATAAATATTTTTTATAATTATTATTTATATATTTTTGTAATAAATATGAATATATAATATATAAAATGAATATAATTATATATATAAATGAACTGAAAATTAAACGAGAAGAATTATATACTATCTGATGACTTGATAATATCAAAACCTCTTACTTAGTTCCATATATATATAGTGAGTGGGATTAGTACGTTTAAAGACCTTTAAAATATTATATGAATGTTTATAATTAATATCTTAAAAATATCTCCCATCTATTATATATCATATATATATTCGATTACAAATTTAGTATTGGAACTGTTTGTAAGTGGGTGACGGCAAAGGAGGGAGTTTCTCATGCAAATGAGGGGTACTATTATAACTAGATGAATAAATCTCTTTGTCAATAATCTTTACTTTTTCTCTATTTACATCTTTTTCCTTACATGGTTGAGTGGTGGTAGGGGCGCGAATGATCATTCAACTTATGGGGGAATTAGGCTTAATTTGTAGAAAGTCAATCGTCCAGTGAAGCGGGTTGAATACACACAAATATTTGCAACTGAGCGTCAATTAAAGCAGATTTACACTGACCGTATTCTTTTTCCTTTCTTATAACGCAATCATATAATTACATATTCTCATATACACATAATCTAATACTATCATAACTATCATCCTGTTACTTATTATTAAATAATAATAGATCAAGGAGAGAGAATAAAAATCAATAGTATATTTAGAGAGTGTCAGCGTTAATGAAGTATGCCCCTGAGAGAACTTCTTCGTTTTCTATACACATGATAACTAGTCGATCATATGCATGTTGGTATTTCGTCAAAGCTCGAATACACAGGCTGGCGTTTGTAAGTGCTGTTCTTTTGGGTATTGGGGACAATCCATCCAGACAATTATCGCGAGCCGTCGCCGTAGAAATGAAACATTACGTTACTTGCTCTATTTGCTGTTTCATAAAATTCTATTAAAACCCACACATTTATTAAATTTTCTCTAAACAAAATTCGAAGATATCAATAAATATTTTATCTTATCGCAATGTGGGTAGAAGTTGAGTTAAGTATGCGAACAGACGCAATTTCGTACCTATCTGTATCCCTCTTCTATCTCTCTTATCTCTCTATCTCTCTATCTTTTATCTCTATATTCATCTATCTCTAAATGGGCATCTTTTTTTCGCCAATCATTGCCTCAGTAATAAGTAATCTTCGATCAAATACATCCATTTATTTCGGGATATACAGATCATAAGACTAATTCTAATAGTTTCCACAGTTCCAATACTCCCGTACCTTTATATAGAAGTACATTATACGTTCTCCCGTCAATCCTTCGGAAATATACCTCCATAACGCTTTGTGATATTCACTTTTATAGTTCAGCTAATCATAAATCTCGAATCTATTTTTCAACATTTCACCAATAATTCAATCTATATCTGCGGGATTTACCATTCTTCACTTCTCATCTGTACATTATTAAAAAAACCATACAAAAATCCTTCAAGTGTTGAGGAGTTTGTAATATAGTATCTATATTATCTTCTTATACTATTATTTTAAAACTTTCCATTTGTTGTCTCACATTTTTTCTCTTTTGTGATATGTTAAGCGTAGATTTCATTAATGTTCCTCCCCACTCATTTCAATCACAATTTTATCAGTTACGAGAGTAGAAATTCTATCATATCTAAACGCTTTGAATTGCACTAACTCTCCTTCTTAACATTAGCATTATAATAGGGCATAATCAGCTTTTTTATAGAAGAGTTTCTGATTTCTCTGAAGACAACTCTTTCAGAACACCGCATATTGCGGTATGACATTAATATCACGGTCTCACGGCTTGGATGAATTAAAATTGACTTCTACAAGTCACAACGAGAGGTATAATTAAAAATTTGACACCGATACACATAATAAGATTTTGTGCATAATTAGCCAAGGTTATAGGAAAGTGAAACACATTAGTACTAGTTACTTATATATTATTTATTAATATAATATATAATTTATATAATGTAACATATATTATTATTTTTTTAAAAGTCATAATTTTATATTATTAATAAGTCGGTATAATAGTTAGTAATATACAGATAAACCACATTTAACCGTATAGAGATTATTATATTCATCTATTTTATTATATTATAGTATCTGTGAGACATATAATATAACTTATATTTGTTTGTGTACTTAATATTATAAAATATATTATATAGCAGCGCGTTTATAAAACGGGTAGTCACTTTTATAAAAACAAGGGTTCAACAACGGAGAAGCATTTTAAGGATTCAATATTGCAACGTCACTGCACATCTGATAAGTCTTGGCGAAGCATAGTGGATAAAAAGTTCATTAAAGATGTTGTAGTGAATATATCTGTTAAAAATATGTTTGTGTAGGGAGTTCAGGGAAAAGCACAAGGGTCAATCCAGCATATTCTATCCGCGGGGCCTATAGACCCGGTCCACTCACTCCTGTCCTATGGGTATAAGATCCGGTCGTATATATATTAAATAATAGATATTTATAACTATAATTATTTTGAAATAAAGTAATTTTTGAGGAAATTTTAGATATTATTTCATATTAAATAAATATTAATACTATATAATTATATATATTATATATATGATGTAAACTAGTGGTATTCACGGACATACATATATAAGTAAATCACCATAAACATTATACATAAAATATATATATATATATTAATTAATCTCATACTCATATATATCAAGTACAATAGATATCTATAACTATAATTATTATAATATATTAATTTTATATATTATTATATTATATAAATATGATATGAATATCAATCCTAAACATTATAACTTTTTAAATTTCTTATAATACTAGCACTCAAAATTTTAAGATTTTGTTTCATATCAAAATAATTAGGAAATATGATTCTCCCAAGAATGGAGGCGAACATCTCACTTTCTTTTCCGACTCGGTCTCAGGAAGTTAATTTGGCCTTCGGGGACTCGACTGCTGGCGAGATACTTCGCCTATCTTACTAAATGGATTTATGGTATTCAACCGCCTAAAGAGATTATGGAGGAGAACACTATGAGTGGTTGCGATGACATACCAGAAGCATATTTGACCGGTATGGCTATCTTCACTTTTTTCCTTTTTGTTTCTCTTTCTTTCTCTCTTTTCTTTTGTGGTTTTTCTTCTCTCTTTGATTTAATTTAATTGTCTAGGTTGATTTTTCTTATGCGCATTAAGTCTGAGCTTTTAAACACCTTCTTAGGGCAAGGCTGTTTGTGGACCAGCAGCAGTGATTGAGCACTAATTCTCTATAAATTTTTACTCATAGAGTTCTATATTATGTGTTTAATATCAAGCGGTCTTGTCTTTAACATGATCTTACTTTATTATCATGACCAATTACCAATTCTAATATTCTAATGAATACTCTTGTTTATCACTATTATGCGATGATAGCCCGATCAATGAATAAGTTCGGTTCTCACAATTTTTCTCATTTAAATTCTGTCCACTCCTTCTATATTGAACTTCTAAATATTGGCATCTCTGATACTGATAATCCTTGCCCACGGGTTAATATCTATCATACTCATAATAAAGCTAGATTGCTGGATAGAATTCTCAGTGTGGTAGCGTCGTCTCAACCTTGTGAATTTAAAATGCTTAAAAACTCAACTTTCTGACAATATCTCTACCTAACAATATTCACAAAACTTTTCTCTATTTAAAACGAGTCTGACAAGAATTCTTCTTCTTTCTTGCTTAAGACACATAGATAAAGTATCATTTATTCTCTTTGCCTTAATTTATCTAAAGAAATTGTCTTAGGAGAACGTTTTGAAATAGATCATTTCAGATGGGCTCTCGCGTATTACAAGGAGCAGTGCACTTCTACTTAAAGAAACAGGGAAAAATGCTTGTTCTTTAAGTATATAGGAGTTCCAACTTCTTTTTCCTCTCTTCCTCATTTAACCCACTCTCCTTACGTACGGGCTTACAAAGGCGACCAATATAGTATTATGGAGTATGTTCTGGGAGGTGATGGGGGGGCGGCTCTTCTCTCTACTCCGGACTTTTAGACAAAGGGTCAAGTGTTATCCTAAAAGTCATAATAATATATACAAACCTGTTTCTGATACTTCTCCAACTTATTGACGTCTATCTTTGCGGGTTGATTGGTTGGTGCTTTTCACTTTCTGTATTTAGGCAGAAAGAGAGAGGGGGGCTTTTGTAACAAGCATTGCATAATTAGATGCGGAGTAGCAAAGGGTGTGTGTCATGGCAGAGTTTCTTGCACCTGTTCTGTGGAATTTCTTCATCTTATGTGTTTCCAAATTGAATTTACATGTTCCCCTCAATTCAAAGCTTGCGTCTGGTGACGTCAATTCTGCATAATTTCTGCGTTATGTTGTGACTTTGAGACTTGTAATAAACCTCCCTACCTTGATAGGATTCTGACACGTTGTGGTGGTACACTAATAAATATATATATATAATAAGAACATCAATAAAAGAAGCATTAATATATATTCTTATTATTTCATATTTTTATATAAAATATTTCTGTATATACATATATATATAGTATTATGCTTTTGCTTAAAAATGATTAATTTTAATGGAGAACAGTTTTATAGAAAGGCATAATCTAACTACCTTTAAAAACTATAAATTTTTTTATGTAGGCAATTTTATTATTAATTAAAAACTATTGTACTTTAACTGGTTCGAATGTAAGTTATTGAAGTCATATTTCATAGAGCGAGATACCCATATTGGCGAGAAGTTCGTTGCTATTGTTCCGCAATATTAAGAAAATTAGAATGACCTTACATCACAGTACGCAATTAATACTGGTAAACGTCTATTATCGTCTGTAAAATTATCTTGGATGTGATGCCGAGATGGCAATGGATATGGTGATACATTCAAGGCAAAGTATATCAAGAGATAATGAAAATATTAATCAAATTATTTGTCAGCCTGTTAATAATATTATTAATGATGATACTTTTCTTTCCAAATATTAATATGAATTATTTAATGAGGAAATATTCTCGATACCATTATAAGCATAAAAGGAATTAATAATATATATAATTTATAGACAATTTACTATCGTAGTTTTTGTATTTATGCTAATAAATATACTAGGTAATCTGACGATTTGAATAATTTAATAATATTTATATTCATCAATAAATATTTTTAGAATACTATTAATATCTACTTGTCTCATCAGACACCCTGTTGTAAGGGAAGAATAACTGAACATAGTGTAAATTTACAGGTATATAGTGTAAATTAGTATGATTATGATCATAATTAATAAATATTAATTTTATATTCTTAATATGTAGTTTATAACTTACACTATATAATTCTAAAATATATAAGATAATAAATAAAGCGTTTAATGATGGAAGGTAAATTATAATAATATGCAAAGGAGTGGGAGATATAATTAAGAGGAGTGATATTACCTTACAGTATATACTATACTACTCCTTTACCAATTAATAATTATCATAATAATATATATTAAGAAAGCAGGTCGAAGCTTTCTGGTATCTGGCTTCGTTGGAAGATATTTTTTTTTTTTTTTTTTCAAGGCGATTGATTTTTTATTTCTATTCTTTGTTTTTTTTTTTTTTTTTCTTTTGTTGATGGGGTAACGGACTTGTGCTATCTTTGCGTATTATAAAAACATGAAAATTCTTCACGTGCAAGATGTAGGCTTCTCAGAATTAATCTAAAACATAACACAAGAACTACTTCTCTCTGTTCTTTAACGCACAAGTTAATAGCATAAAATTCATTTTCTTTCATACTTACGGTTTAAAGTAATCCTAATGGCCTCATTATTCGATAACAACAGTTATTCTTTATTATTATTATTCATTACTGGTTTCAATTTAATAAAAGGTTGTAATGACTGATGTCGTTCTGGGGTTTTACCAAATCTATGTAGCGCGAGTAGATAAGGTTAATTTTAATCACGAAATAAACATACGAATTAAATCATTGTTCCACTCCCTCGGGTACATAATTAATACAGATGGAAGGTGTAGATAAATAGATTTTGATGTTTTTTTCTTTTATTTACCCATTCTTTTTATAATTGTTGTAATTACCAACACATAATAATAGATAATTTTTATTTTGGTATAATAATCAGGAGTGGGCCACAGACCCTTTAAATATAATTTTCGGTGAATACTTAATCGCCCTATATTATAATACAATTTAATTAATCTGGAACAGTTTGCAATGTGGGCATGTAAGATAATGCCATGTTCATTACTAGATCTCTCTCTTTTCACCGTTCCTTTCTTAATTTTTATCTTATATTATTCACTGGTGAATCAACTTAGCGTAACAAATGACATTAACAAGAGATCTTCTATTATAAGAACATTAATAATAATCTAACACCCTTTAATTTTAGTATACGAAAAAATATATTTAGAGAGTGCCAGGGCGACGCCCTGGGCACTTGTTATGGGCTCAGGTTGTCGTAGCTCTCACTTACTGGGCTGGCGATCTCTCTCCTTTGGTCTTCAGATATCGCCGGGAGGAGAAAAGTAATCTTATTTGGCTGTTTCAAGTTTAAAAATAATACACAAAAGAATAAAGAAACAGTTGTGTGAGTTTTAGAATATTAATTAATAGGCAGGAAATTATGATAATCAAAAAGAAGGCTGAAGGTTGAATTAAATTAACTCAAGTATTATTTAATAAGTAGATCAAATTAAAAAATAGACACAAAATAAAGAATAAACATATTCACAGTTTTATACATACATTCAATAATTAAATATATAATTACAAGTAACGTAATATAAAAGGTGATTGGCTTTCTTTCTTTATTAACATCTTAAATTGAGTTACTTAATTATGCATTTTATATATTATATTTATATTCAATATATTATTGAATTTATTTATTATATTAGTTAATGTGTTTATTTAATTTATTTCTCGTTAATCATATTTGTAGATCTTTTACTCCATATATTAAGACTTAGGAGATTCTCCTTTTTAGATATTTGAATTAAATTAACTCAAGTATATTTAATTATTCTTACTCACAAGAATTTCCAACTATAAAAACATTTAAAAATTAGGGTATATGGTATGAGGGGGTACAATAGTCGGAATTTACCATTTGACTTAGCTAGTATTAGTATTGACTGAGATTATAACTCATAGGATAGCAAAACCAACTTTATGCACACATGAAATTTTAGGCAACTATCTGTAACCACTAGAAACAAGAAATACATTACTGAATTATGGCATTTAAACCAAACTTGACATGACAACAACCCCTGAACCTTATCAAAGACCAAAGTGGGTCTAAAATTAAATTAAATGTATTGCTGTTATTTGCCAGTATAGCCAGAGAGTAAATCAAGTGTGGTTACTCAGTGGAATTATTAGATTTTATTCACAAAATTAGAACACATATATAATTTCTAATACCATTTCTATAATCCAACAATACAAATCTTATTTACTATTTGTTTCAAGAATAGAATACCTTAGTAACTTCTAGCTTGAATGATTCTTGATAAGCAAAGTCCGATAAATAAATTTGGAGTTACTTTTATTCACATAAAGGTTAGAATTTTTTAAACTGGAAAGACTGCATAGTATAATTTAATAGAATATATTATGACCCTACCTTCAATCAAATCAAGGAACAAATAGTATTTAAATAGTATTTATATATATAAGTAAGAGAATATTGTAAATTACATAACGTTTACTATTATACAAAGAGGACTATAAACAGAAAGTGAATAACTCTAATACTATATTAATAGAGTCTTTCAGAATGTGTAAGGTTGGTAAGTTCTTCAGTAGGTTGGTTATTGGGAAAATTCGATAAGCTATTGCCTCTAAAGTAGATAATTAAAGTAGCTAAGGAAACACGTAGATCAATATACGTTAGTGAGTCTGGAAACAAAATACGGATAATTATTTCTCTGAAATTCATTTAAAATATAATTTAGCCATATAAGTATAAAAAATCTGTTACTTGAGTATTGCCGTTAATAAGATGTTAAAGGGAAATAATAGCATATATAATAATATAAATAATAATAATGAATAAATAAATAATATATAATAAATAATAATATAATATAAATGAATTAATATATAAATAATAAATAATAATAATAATGTAAATAGTCTATATAAATAAAAAACGACCCAATACTCAGTCGAAGCGTTAATTAAAAATATACACACGGAAAATTTTGTAATTATTTAGCACATTCACGTAGATACTAAGTTGAACGACGTTTTAATTCATATTGAGAGTTATAAATAAAAGAATAAACTTAGAATAAGTACATACGAAGAAATATTATTAATATATATTATATATATTATATATTTATATATTAATAGTATTATATATATTATATATATATATTATATATATTATATTTATATATATCATTGATCTATAATGAATGTTGGATATAAAGTTATGTTTTTTATATATATTTATATAGTGTATTAATATATATATTATATTATGTATATATATTACTTATATATATTACTAGTACGGCAGGGTAAAGTTTAAATTGAATTGAGTAATATCCTATAGTATAATAATACTATCACAAAAGTAGCGCTTACTCTGGCATCAAGGATCATTAGCAGGCAAATGTAATGTTGTGGAAAATGTATGGATGCTCTTTAGCTATCTGAACATTCTCAGATTTCCGGAGTAGGGAGACTGTAACTATTTTTCTACTTATAATTTGATTTGTATTCTGATCTAATTTTCCTCGTTGCTTATATTTTGCTCGCGCAGGAACAAGATGTTTTTCCGAGGTTCTAACACTCCCATTATACGTGTGTGTGTAGTAATATCATAGTTCTGAAAATTTTGAATGACTTGAGTAGTTATTTATATTAATTTTTCCTTATATTACTTATATCTGAGAAGTTCACATACTGAGAACTTTACTTATTGACTGATTTGGATAAGTAAAAGGGATATATGTTACAATTTTGTAATTATAAAAAGATAACATAAAAACAAACGGGGCAGATTACTAGTGCGCATGTGAGTCGAGAGAGAGAGAGAGAGAGAGAGAGAGAGAGAGAGAGAGAGAGAGAGAGAGAGAGAGAGAGAGAGAGAGGGGGGGGGTTATTTGATTAATATGAACTGTATCACTAATAATTACATCTTTAAAAATCATTAAGAAAATGAATGAGCAAAAAAATAGCTGTTGTTTAAAACCAAAGTATCTAATAATAAAAAATTCAAAATTTTATTATGGATTGACGATCCTGAAACCAGAATTACCAACCTTTTAATCTTTAGTTAAAGTCTTAAATATTTATGGTTTAAAATATTTTCCACACTTATCATCCAATAGGAAAGTAACCACCTGGCACCTAATAGGAACTTAGCAACCACTTCGCACCCATTATTAAAGTAGCAACCACCTAGTACCCGGTAGAAGTTCATCAACCACCTGGAACCCAATAGGAAAATAGCAATCACTTGCCATCCAATAGGAAAGTAACCACCTGGCACCTAATAAGAACTTAGCAACCACCTGGCACCCAATAGGAAAGTAGCAACCACCTGGTACCCAATAGAAATTTATCAACCCCCTTGGACTATATAGGAAATTAGCTATCCCCTGCTATCCAATATGAAAGCAACCACCTGGTAATTAATAAGAACTTAGCTACTACATGGCACCTAATAGGAAAGTAGCAACCACCTGGTACCCGATAAAAATTTATCAACCACCTGGAACCCAATAGGAAAATAGAAATCACCTGCCATCCAATAGGAAAGTAACCACCTGGCACCTAGTAGGAACTTAGCAACCACTTGGCACCCAATACGAACTTTGCAACCACCTGGCACCCAACACGAACTTAGCAACCATCTAGCCCCTTGTGCCCTTTCTTTGTTCTTCGATAAAAAAAAATTTCAGTTTCCTATTTATACTTGTCAAATTTGGCGTTCGAGTTCTTGCTAGCATTGACCTCCTTCTAGCCATGTTGCTATCTTACATTGTTTAAACATGACTAGAAAAGAAATTGTGAAGTGCAGACGTGTTTTGAAAGTGATCCTTGTTGAAAGTTTATTTTTATTTTATTTATGCGTTATTAGATACTTAGTGTATTGTAGTGTCGTTCATTTATGCAGAGTGTATGATGTAATTTATTAAAGAGATTTTGTGTAGTATGATAATAGTTAAGGCTTTACTAAATATTCTACTAGGTTTATTTATACATTTTATGTTTGCTAAATCTTTTATTCTTTTACGTTTTTTGGGGGGCTATTTTGGTCTTTTAAATTTTTTTTTTCAATTATTTTTAGTTTTAAATTTTACAAAATTTTAAATATTGCTTACAGAGTATAGTTTAAAGGAGTTTTTATGTAGGTTATAGAAGTTTAAATTTTTTTCATTCTATATAAATTACATGTTATTTATATTTAATTTAGTATTTAAATTTTTTAAGTTAGTATTTAGTGTGTGGTTCATTTTTTTTATTCGTTTTTCATTTTGTTGTTTTTATGTTCTGTTGTTTTAAACTGTCGTGTATTTTGAGGAGTGGTGTGTGTGTGTGTGTGTGTGTGTGTGTGTGTGTGTTGTGGTGTGTGTGAAAATGGCAAGATTTGCGTAGGGCGCGGGATTACATTTAACTTTGCCAACGATCCGCTGCTTAAAATCTAATTTTGCCTCTGTGGAATATCACCCATCTTAACTCTAACCCTAACCATTTGATCTTGTCTGAGACTCAGATGGCTAAGAAATCATCCTCTCTCTAACTCGTTTAATGTTTCAAACTATAACTTATTTCATAGAGTTCTCGCGCTAAAAGGGTGGAGTGTTGCCTATTGTAAAATTAGATACTTCCTGTAAGCACGTCTCGTGAATCTCGCATCTCCTAGATTCGATGTGTCGTGGCTCAAATAATCTTTCTTCTTTACTTACAATTAATAATCTTGTGTTTCTGCTACTGTTCTCCTAATGGAACACGATTTTCAACTCTTTCTTGGATATCTTAAACTACTTATCAGCTAAGAGTTATGATCTCTCATGCCAATATATGAGGTCTCTATTGTAGATGGATTTCAATAATACAGCAAATGTGATTTGGTTGGGGTTACTCTTCATGACTGATTTAGGTGGGAGAAGCCTCTGAATCATGCAGCATTCTCACGATTCTAGGAGCACTATCAAAGAACTACACACATTCGGATCTGGGTCCCAGCCATCTTGACACACTTGACCTATGTTTTCACTGAGTCATTATACTTCTTTATAATAGCGTGAGGGGGCAGCAACCTCTGATATTTTTTCTGAAATAAAAATACTAGGAACTTGATATTTATCTTACTTCTCAATACTTTACTTCCATTAATACAGCATCCTGCGAGTCGCTTCTGCGTCTTAACTATATAGTAAATTGTAACTGTGGGGTGTCTTTGACTCTGTATTCAACTTTTGGCCTTTTTGCCATTCATTAAGGTGGGAGTTGTAATGCAATTGAGATCTGATGATGTCAGGTTCACTCATACATCGATCGACAAACTTTCTCTCCTCATATCCATTGGTTCGATCGGCTTGTTCTCTGGCATTTAGGCTAGAGAAGCGTATCGGGAGTGAAAAATTCATCGTTCCGATAATCTTTCTCAGAGGCACAATTTTTTCCCAACTAGAAATCGTTGTAGGGATACTCTTTCGAGGAACAAAGCGGGCTTTTACATAAACCGTAAAGTGGCGCTAACTCCTTGGTTCTCGTACTGACATCAAGAAATCTTTTCTTGCCTCTTTACCTATATAAAAATTCCAACAACTTTTAAATTCATGCACCTGTAATCTCTCTTCTTCATCGATGGCTCTGTGCTATACTTGATGCGATACGCAAGGTCCAATCTCTTGGCGTCTAAGATTATTTCCTTCTAACTCAATCTCTTGGATGATTTTCAGGTATTCCTTCTCCGTCCTCTTCTCCTCTCAGTGTCCTATATCTTTGCGTGTGATTAAATTTTTGTATCTGATGTGCTTGGCATTCTCAGAATGTCTACTTGAACGTATAATAGTCGAATGAGCAATGGTGGCTCAGGATTGGCATTCTCGGCTGAGTGTGTTTTGAGAGAATGTGCTTGACGTGCTTGAGGTGACTACTAATTCTTTTTCTGTCAATAGTGGTGTTCTCAGGGTTCGGTTCTCATGAGTCTACCTATTATCTTTTCATTAGTGAGTCTTTCCTCAACTGCACATGCTAACTCTATCCATCATATGCCGAGACTCGACCCTCACTCTCAACTCATTTCAATCTGCTCTTCTCTTCACTCTAGATTGTCTCTGTCTTAATGCTTTACGATCTTATTGTCGGCTGATTCTGGATAAAATTTCGATGGGATCGTTATACAATCTGATGAAATATCAATTCTTAAAAACTCACTTACAATCTCCTTCTCTATAAACTCTTCATACTTTCCTATATCTTTGAAATCGGTTCTGCTTCTCGTCCTTTTGAATATAACATCCCTTGGTCCTTAACATAAACAAAAAATGTCTTAGAACCCTCGTGTTTCTAGGGCAGTTAAAGAAACTGGGAGTTTTTTTAGTCTGCGAGAATTTTTTTCCTCTTCTCAGATTATCCAGCTATTATCAGGGTCTCATCGCCCTTTATAGAGTACTGTCTCATATCTGGGGGGGGCTCAGGGTTTCTCCCGATTTGGACAAAGCAGAGTCAGCCAAAAAGGCTTATAACTGTCCTGTACTTTCTCCCTTGCCCCTTTATCTTTGCGCGCGATGTTGGTATTTATCTCTTTTGCTATAGGTACTACAGTAGCGGCAGGTGTTCGAAGGAACCTACCACTCGGTACCACCACCTTTCGACGCCCTCGTAGCACAAGGGGTTGCTGTCTGCGCATGAGTTTTTGTGTGGATCTTTGGAACTCCAGCTAAGCGTCGCTGGGTGCTTCTTTTCTGCACTCTGTTTGTGGAATTCTTCTTCATTTTCTGTGGTTCCTGCTGAATTTAATCCCTCCTTTAAAGTCTTCGTCTGTGCTCATCTGAGTATTTGTGCTAGCGTAAGAACTTTGGTGGCACACCCTCCCCAATAGGGGTCGCCGTGAGTGGTAGTGACAACTGTAAAAAAAAAAAAAAAAAATCGAATATTCTACATATCAAGTTATTTAATGCAAATATTTCCATACTGTTTAATCATTTTTATTAATTGTTACAGTTTCTGCTATTGTTGAAATACACTACTCGCAATTTAGAAATATTGTACTATGTGTATTAAACATACAATCGTCGTTATTTATTTATAATATATATATATAATAAAACAAATAACTTATATATTAATGTATTATATATCATTATAGTAGTCTATATATATATTATATAATCTGTATGTATTATATTATAAATATATATTTTAAATATATAATAATAATATATATTATTATATTATAATATTTATATATAATTAAATATATTATAATATATAATAATTATAATATATATAGTATATATATATATATATATTATTATAAATATGTGTATTTATATATATATGTATAGTAAGTATATATATATATGATATATAGATATATATATATATGTAAATATATTATATTATATATATATACTATATATATAATATATATAGTTAATATATTATATATATATTATATTATAAATAATTATTATATATATATATATATATAATAATATATAATATCTTATATCTTGTTCTTTATTAGTAATTGTTTTATTCGTCTTTTATGTTATTAATATTAATATATATATATATTAATATATATATCTATTATAATATTATATTATATTATATAATATATATTGTATATATATATATATTAATATATAGTTGATTTATATCTTTATTATATATATAATTAAATTAGAAATCTTAGTTACATTATTTTTGTTATTTATAAAATACACATCGAAATATATATTACTTTTATTCGGAGTATCCGGCAGTAATTATATATATATATGATGATTTTATATATATATATATATAATATAGATGAAATATATATATAATTCTTTTATATATATATTATATATTCTTTATAATATAATTAATTTAATTCTATAATATATATATATATATAAATTATATATATAATTATATTGTATGATTAGCCGAACGCAAAAGCAAACAAAGATTTGGGAACGACTATTTGAAAAGTGCAGAACAAGAGCTAGACGGTTAGGTTTTGCACTGCTTTGAGGTCTAGGAACATAAGTTGATGACAAGCTCCAAAACTGCTGATTTGTACATGAAGAATCGACAGCGATAGATTGAGACCGGTCCAGTATTCTGCTTTCTTTTGTTCAGGTGTACAGAGGTGGACATCTAAAAGTTAGAAATCTAGCACTAATCCTAACCTAACGTTTTCAGAATTTGTTGTGAGTATCAGAAAGTCTCGATTCATTCTGCAACCCGTTTTTTTTTTCCAACTATACTTATTTGATAATTTCCTGCGTACTGGCTTGAGTGAGTGCCTATGTAAAGGTAATCTCCTGTAAGTAGCAGCCGTAGAATCTTGGGCTTTAATTTGAGCGATGTTTTGCTGTGCTTCATCGATAGCCGCAGAAATATCTGATGAAACCGCCGCAGGTATCAAGTGTCCACCAGCTGTTCTAACTGAACAGATTTTCACTCTTTCTTGGATTTTGACTTAACTTCCACAGATGTTTTCTTCCCATCCAAATGCAAAGGTCCTCTGTTTAGGGATTTCAATATACACAATACTGAGAAGTGGGTTGGGGTTTCTCAACTGAATTTAAGGTTGGGAGAGGAGGCAATCGATGCAGCATTCTAAACGACTAGAGCAATAATCAAAGAACCTACACATTCCGGAATCGTCCCCCGCAAATTCTGAACAAAGCTGACCTGATTGTTTCACACACTAGTCATTTTTATAAATACAACATTTTCCGCTCCTGATATTGTAATTCTGATCACACTTATTATCTTTAATCGTTCAATCTTTCTCTCCAACGTGTCATCCTTGCGTCGCTTCTACGCTAACTGTATAATTGAATGACTGCTTTGACTCTGATGAACGCTTGGCTTTCTGCCACGTATGGTGGGGAGGCTGTAAGTAGTGACTGGATGAAGCAGGTTCATTTCATTCTTCGACTGTAGATCATTTGTCTCCCTCAGTAATCCATGGTCGATCAGCTTGTTTCTGGCCATTCGGAGGCTAGAGACAGCGCGTATCAGGGAAGTGGAGTGACTCGATCTCGAGATGACTCTGCTCAATTTTCACTAATTGGGAACTTGTGTGTAGGGGATACCTTCGAGAAAAAGCCGCTTTTACATAAAACGAAAGTGCGCTAACCTCCTGGTTCTCTACTGAAAAAGTCTTTCTGGCTTCTGTACGGAATAAACTATCTCCAAGCCATTCTGTAAATCAATCTCCTTTCTTCCTCTTTTCGATTCTGATGGCTCTGGTTGCCTACTCTCCAACGGAAAAGTCCCAATTCTTCGGCTCCTATTTTACCCTCTAACGCAACATTGGATGATTTGGCAGTTCCTCCTCTCGCTCTCTTTCCTCAGGTGTGCCATATTGCCATGCATGATTAAATTTGATCGTGTGCCTGGTCTTCTGAGATCTAGTGAAGGAAGGCAAGTTGCCAGGATGGGATTCCTCCCGAGTTTTGAGAGAATGGTGCTTATGTGCTGACCCTGCCCCTCAATTTTCTTCTCTTTTTTTTCTGTCAATAGTGGTGTCCTCAGGGTTCTGTTCTTTTCCGGTACTTTATTTTTTTCATAAATGATCTTCTCCCTGCAACAATCTACTCTGAGTCCACTCATATGGAAGATTCGACTCTTCAGCTCTTCTACTCATTTCATTCTGCTCGCTTCTTCCTTCTAGATTGTTCTCGTCATTAATCTTGCCGATTTTATTCCGCTGATCTGGATAAATTTCCGATTGGGGTAGTCTCAATCTTGAGAAATTCAATTTTTTAAAAACTCAACTTCTACAATTCTCCTCTCTAAAACACTCTTACTTTCTCTATATATTTTGATGGTTTCTTCTCCCTGTTGACAAATAACATCCTTGTCTTAAATAAACAAAAAATGTCTTGGAAACTCACATCAAACGGTTGCTTAGGAGCGGCTTTTAAGAACTGGGAGTTCGTGTTTAGTCGCGAGAAGTTTTTTCCTTTCTCAGTTACTGCAGCTAACAAGGGTCTCGATCCGCTCTTAGTGAGTACGGCGTTTCTATATCTGGGGGGGGGGCCTGCTGGTTTCTCTTCCCGGCTTTTGGAATAGAATAGAGTCAAAGCAAGCTTATAAACGTCCTGTACTTTCAGTGTCACTTGACCTCTAGTTTTGCGGCCGCGATGTTGGTCTTTATCTCGTTTTTAGGTCAAGCGGCAGTGTTCGAGGGAAATTAACACTCGCGTACCACCACCTTTAAGACGCCCTCGTACACAAGGGGTGCTGTTCTGGCGTGAGTTGTGTGATTTGAAATCCAGGCGTAGCCTCGCTGTCGGTGTCCTTCTTTCGTACGACCTTTTTGTGTCTGTGGAATTCTCATTCTATTGTTTGTGTTCCTGCTGAATTTAATCCTTCCTAAAGTCTCGTGCTGTGCTCATCTGGAGTATATTGCTAGCGAAGAACTTTGGTGTGAACACCCTCCCTTTCAATAGGGCTCTGCCGGTGATGTGGGTATTGTTGGACAACTGTAAAAAAAAAAAAAAAAAAAATCGAATATTTTCTTTCATAATCAGTTTATTTTATATGAGAGTATTCCATACTGTTTTTAACAATTTTTATTATTGTTATTATTATTATTGTTTTTTATATATATATATTATATATATTATTTATATAATATATTATATATATATTATATTATAATAGTATATAATATTAATAGTATATTATATATATATTTTATATATTATATAGTATATATTATATATATGTATCTATATTATATATATATATATAATATATATATATTATATATATATATATATAATATATATACTATATATATATATACTATATGTATATTCGGTATATTATATAAATATATATCAATCATATATATATATATATTATATTATATATATATAATATAATATTATATATTTATATATATAATTATATATTAGATATAATATATAATATATATATTATATATTTATAATAATCTATATATATATATTAATTGTATATTTATTATTAATTATATAATAATATACTATGATATATATATTATATATATCTATATATCTATATATCTAATTATTATTATATAATATTATATTATAATTATATATATATATATATATTATATATTTATATTTATATATATTAGTATAGTAATAAATAATAATAAGTATTATATATAATATATATATATATATATATATATATGTATTATATGATAATAGATATATTATATATATATATATTATATATATATAGTAGTATTATATATATATATATATATATATATATTATCTATATATATATATATCTATATATATAAATTATATATTCTATGAATATATATATTATATAGTACTATCTTTATATATTATGTATAATTATATATATATATATATTATATTATATATAATATTATATATGTATACCGAACGCAAAGCAAACAAAAGATTTGGATACGACTTATTGTCTGAGAAATGCAGGAAGACAAAGCTAGACGGTAGGTTGCACTGACATGAGGCGTCAGGAACAAGTTGTGAAACTCCAAAAATGCTGATTCACATGAAAATCGACAGCGAAGAAAGTGAGACCGTCCAGTATTCTGCATTTCTTTGTTCCAGGGTTAACAGGAGTGTGGACACCAAAATTAGAAATCTAGCCACTGTTACTCATTGGGACAGAGAGCAGTGGCGAGAAAGAATGTTAACTGTAAAAGTAAGAATATCAATACTGCAACTAAAGCCAGGACGGTCGCCACGATCGTTTTCCTCATAGATACCTACGACTACGAGATTTGGACAAATAAGAACACAGACAGGAAAAAGCTCGATGCCTTCGAAATGTAGTGCTGGAGACCGGTGTTGAGTATTCCTTGGAAGCCAGTGAATAATTAGAATAGAGGTTCATTGATCGCATCGTCAGAGAACCCCCGGTGGAAGCTAAAACCTCTAAGCAAAAAATT
>JABUQX010067503.1:0-15000 GCA_015478945.1 Trachelipus rathkii
ACCTAGTAGATAATATACATAATCAAGTAATTCAGAGAATAAATCTCAAATCTAAAGTAATGCTAAAGCTAAGACGTTAAGAATCGGGTGAAAATAATAACACGATTAAAATCATCTGAGTATAACCAGTTAACAATAAAGGGGTATATTACACTATACATTGCTATAATCACGGTATTTCGAGTTCTAATATAATATTAGCGTATAAGGTATATTTTAGTCGTTATTACAGCAACAATATAATCATATAATATATATATCTATTTATATATAATAATTTATATCAAGCAACAAGTTATAATATCAATATCTAACAAACATATACATATGACTTAACATATACCTCACATTAAGTTATAATTATATCTAAGTCTTCTTATAAAAGGTCATATTTACTAACTAAGTTAGATATCTTATAGTAATCTATACTAATAACATGACCACAATATGATACCACGCAGCCTGTATAAGGCTTGTTAATAATTATACAATAATGCTTAAGCATCAGCGTAGGAGCGGAGACGCTTATTGTTTCACCGATGTAATAAGCTTACACCTTAACATAAAGAACGGTCGTGCCAGGGTAGTTTTTCCCACTTAAATTTTTCCCGAGAAAAACCTTGGGAAAAAAACCGGGTAAATAAAGATCCACAGAAGACATAATAAACAAGAAAACATAAAAAAAATAAAAAAACAATAGGAATGCGCCTATTTACAAAAAATAATGTTTATTTTAACTTATCAGTTATTTTAAAAAATATATTATATGATACATATTTTGAATCGGAATACTCACTTAACTAATAGCAGTCATAACAATAAGCACTATTATATATACTATGAATATAACTGTTATATACATATCACTATATGATAAACTAAATGTGTCACTATATTAAACATCCATAATAATATGTTGGGTATTATATGTAAAGTATAAACCTGTATCACGATATTCTTTAATTCTGCTTAGATCATATCTCAGCAAATATGAGTTAACGCTATAATATATATATTACATTACTTTATTTCTTACTCCTAACTAATCATTCCTAAAACCTAATAAAAGTTATACTAACGTATATCTGGTACGTGATTTTATATTTAATAATTTTTATATTTATACCATATCTATATTAAGACACATGTAATTATACATTTAAATTATTCTATCTCAGAAGATTCATATCAACATAATATACCTATTTGTTATTATAATAATAAATTTACCATAAATATACAAAATTATAACTGAACTACTCATGCGAAAGTTATAATACTTGTGGTTTTTATTATACGTGTCTGTGGTTATACCTTTTTATCTAATAAATATAATATAATATTAATAATAATAATATATATATCAATCTATACTTAATAAATTAATAAATAGTCTTGTGATTAACAAAATAGCTTTCACTGATTAATTAAATAAGCTTAAACTATTAATATAAACTAAATTATAAAACCATGAACTAAGAATACGCATGTACAATGTATAGTATATTATTATACGATATACTACTCAAATACTAATACTAAACCACTAAAATAGATATAATATAAATAACACTACTATTATATATGTATATATTAATATATATATATCTACTATATATAATATATATCATAATATATATAATATTATATATATATATATATTATATAATTATATTATATTATATATATTATATTTTTCCTTCTTTCTTCCTTCTTCCTTCCTCCTCACCTTTTTTCCCCAAAGATTGGGAGTAAGGATGCCGTTTATTGCCCATCCGAAAAGAAAGCAGCTCATGGAGAGAAATTCGCACCAAACAGTCGAAAAGATATAAGCCCAGCCCTTTTCCCGCCGCTCTGTACCAATTAATTAGTAAGTCATCATCGCAATCAGAAACATTTCCCACCCTGAGCATCAGGTGACCTAGTGGACGGATATTCCTGCATTATGGGTGTTTTTAATATTGAATAAAAACGTCAAGTGTCTAATGAAAACATTGAAAATTGTCGATTAAACTTTGTTTCTGTATCGGTAGCTGATTATTTGTGATTGTAACTTTTATCCAAAGATGGTGCATTAATGTAAATTCGGCTTTTCTAAGTATAGTGTCATTCTTTTTTATTACTCTTTAGATAATTTTTTAGTTGTGTTTTACATCTAGCTTACCAATTACATAAATTGTGTGTTTTATAATAAAATATTGAAAATATTCTTTTTTTTATATATTTGTGGATACAGAACAAATCTAAAAACTAACTATATATACAAAGAAATAATTTAAGTAAAAAATGTGCATGCTCCTCTGAACTAAATAAGGCTAAAATTTCATACTACTTATCCGCTCCCGAATAGAAAATCAATTATCGCAATTTTTCATTTCAAAATTGAAAAAAGTGGTTTGGAATTGACAACGCTTGGCCCAAAACTCAAAAAATCGAAAAAGAACTTCTGTACTATTTTAGATAAAGGACCTATCTATGCATATTGAAGTTTCGATACGTTATTTCGGCGAAAAATTCTGGAAGTTGATACGAAGAATGTCAAAAACAATGACAATTGATAATTCGAAAGAATGACTTCCAGACACAGAAAACCGGGAAATCACGTTTTAAAGTGGCAAAAAAGGCTAACATTTTGGAGTGTTATATATAGTCAAATTGATGAAACTAGTTCACCGTGTATAATATTTATGTCCATATTTTAGGTGGGGCTTAGAAAAGAATGGACCCTGAGAAAATATAGGCCCCAATTAGTTCTTGCCCCTTAAAATACACGGTTGTACAAGAATCAGCTAGTGATAGGTCGAATTACAGCAGCAACGGTTACATCCTGAGCCAGGTGGAAATTTTCTGAGTTTCGTATGGGCGAAAGTTTTGGGATAAGTAGAAAAACACCTTGAAAAACATGTTTATACGAGTAAGTTGAGGTGATAAAAATCCGTAGAAACGTTCTTTGCATTCTAGAGATATAAAAAGAATATTAACTCGCAATGAAAAAGCAAGTAATAGTATTGCAAATGTCTTAATACATTTAAGGAGCTGACTAGCATCTTGATTTTAATATATGAACATTATTACTTTTTGAATTGATCGGTGGCTTCTAGTATAGCTGGAAAAGTTTTGAGGTCGATATCCAAGTTTAGAAAAGGACTAAACATACAACAAAAAGTTTCTCTATATTACACTTAAGAAAAAAAGCTACAATATTTTAGTGCACTCGATCAGCACAGCCTCCCTGCAGGAATAAAAATCAGAAGGTCAAAGTCTTTTTTTTATATTTTGGAAAGACATTTACAAACTGTTTAGCAAGTCGCCAAAACAAAGAAAAATATATTTTTCGGCATGATATTCAAAATTCATTAATCCAATGAATTCAACCTCATCTAGGATTCCAGAATGCATTAGAAAAGCTGGGATTGGTATATATATCATTATAAGATAAATGAAAACATTAGCTGTTTTAAGGAGCTTAAGTTCAAAATTATTAGATGCTTTGTGAAGCAATAATGCCCAAGAGGGACATCGGTCATTACTTGAAGGGGGCATCTTTGACTGGGAAGATCAGAAATGGAAAAGTTTTCCTGTCAACTCGTTTATGTAATGAATGAATATCCTTAGTGCCTCTCGTATCTTAGCAAACTGCTTTGCAAAAAGAAGGATATATTAGTACTCTACAAAAGTCAATCCCCCTAATTAAACTAGAGAAAATTGCCACCTGCAAAATACTTGCACATCAATGTGGTAAGACGTCATTAGTGACTTACAAGAAACAAGTTCCGGTGTGAAATGCTGAAGGAGTTTTTTGCATCTGAAGTGCGCCTGATTGCTTATGAAGATAAGAAAAATGCATTTAAGGGGATGAAAATATACTGCGATAGTGTAATCGAAGAAATATTGAAGAAAGGTTCAACGACAATTCAATTGATATAATGATATTTGCTCCGATCCTTTCAGACGTTCAGTCATTACACAAATTTACCGGATATTAAAGTTAGAAAATTTTGTGACAGATTTTCGATGTTTAATGCGGAAGGGTGTACTAGCTGACCTGAAATACCACCATTTTTTATATTCTATACTCCATGCTTTAGCCAGTTACAAGACGAAATATTTAACAGCAGCATGAAAGTTCGCTATATTGAGTCGAAATATATATTTGGAAGCTCGGACTTGGGATATTGGACGTTTACACAGAAAAAAAGCATCTGTGAAAATACTTTCTTTGTCATCCTTTGTAACGATAGACCTCTGGTTAAAATATACAGTTTCATGGTACTAATGAACGAGATAACACTCAAGTAACGGACACAGAAATAGAATGCCTTAGCTAGACTACACTCAATTAATGCAATTGTAATGATGAATTAAAGCATCTGAGGGCGTCTGAGAAAGAATTCCAACTGAGGATATTTACTATAAAAAAACAGTGAATCTTGTATGGCGACGAAGAAAAACTCGTCGTATACGATTCCTTTAAACTTACATCTTTAATACCCCTAACTTACTAAGTACTAACTTGTCGGGGATAAACGGACATACGAAATAAGTGGTCATTTATATAATATATATAATACTCATAATAAATATACTATTATAAACCGTAGAATAATATATAATATATAACTATATAACATAATGTATTTATTATTATATATATATTATATATATATAGAATAAAAATAAAAACCAATAGACATAGTATATTATATAATATAATACTTATTTATATATAATATAATTTAATTTTTAACCCAAAGATTATTTCCTTAATTTTGAAATGTCCATATTACTCATAATACTGTATATAATTTTAATTAATCATATTCTCTATAATAATGTTTTCGTACCCTTATGTTATTTTATTATCTTAACTTCCCCATATAGAATTTCACAAATAGATTGACTATATTTTGCAAGGTAAAGATTGGTTTATTTCGGAATAACTTACTATTTCAGTAAGACAGTATCTAATAAGACTAAGATTATCTGCAAGAGTACAAGAATATTATTATTCTCTTTATTTTATAATGTAAAATTATGTTTATACTTATGTGCCCCCTTCGATCTCGTGAATGCCTTCCCGAGATTGGTTGAAGAACAGACGTTCGCTATTGATCTATTGATCTATTGATTAAGGTCATTATTTTTTACATAAAATTGTTAGTTTTACATACCTAAATCAGGTAAAGTCACATAAATCACAACCTTATATCCAACCTCCCTCCCTGTCCAATTGTGATCTTTGATATATTTATCTATTGATTCAAGTCACACATCGATTTGGAGTATCATTTTGGATAAACATAAACATAAACATAAGTTCTTTATACAAAGAATCAAGCAATATAATGTTAACGGTAACAAAGTTTTCACAATTAATAAACGTGCTTAGCATGTCCTAAGATATAATTATGAATATATCGCACAGAAGACAAACCTGACACGCCTTAAACTTGAATAAACTGTTAACGTTATCAAAGTTCCACACTAAACAACAGTAAAGTACCTACACAGCGTACAAAGAACGTAACCTTTTCACACTTTTGTCAAGCATATCTCTTAACAATATTAACTTAACTTAACCTGACACAGTATCTTAGCAAAATTTATACAACCGATATGAGATTAACTATCATACTGAACAACGAATATACTCTAAAATAATAAGGTTTCCACATCAATAAGCTAACATGCGTAACATGAACTAACAAAATAATGTACTAAAGACAACCTAAACCAAAACTTACACGATAAAAACTGTTGAACAGTCTCAACTAAAATTAAACAGCTTAAACAGTAAAGTATACTAAATAAGCATCCACAAAGTAACTTTATTCCACTCAGGTCATTGCATCATACTCTACATTAACGATGTTAATTTACATTAACATTGTAATTTATTATAGTAACAAAAAAATATTAGAATAATAACTCACTAATCTAGCATGAATACCCATAAATTGTAAAGTACTAACAAAGTATACGTTTTTAATGTGCAACCATGTCAATATTAGCTAAACTATGAAATAGCATAGCATACTTAACACACCAACGGCTGCACGAATAAACGCCAAACCAACATCTTAACAACTGAAAGCGTACCTAAGGTGGGAAGAACGAAGAGTGAGTCGGGCCAGTAAAACAAGTTTTCAGGCGTATAACATATAATTTTCAATAAAAAGAGCATTAAATAAATAAATACATTCAAACATATAATTTTTTATTTATAAAATATTTATCCTCTATCAGGGGGAGGGGGGACATAGGATTCTGTGAAAAATTTGAGCAAGTTCTAATAATGTTCCTAACAGAGTATTCAACAAGATCGCTCATCCGATAGGATAGTAAAGCATCAAATACAACTAGAGGCCACTAAATCCATTTTTCTGGCATATTCGGTTAACAGCACCTCACTCGCATCATGCCAGAGAGAAGTAAAATCGTATCTGGCTGATAGTTATTAAGGCTTTTCTGTATACTGAATTATGGCGGAGCACATTTTACGGTGTAATTTACTGTATCAGCATGTGCTATACTTGATTTCAGAGGTGCAAGTATGTAACATGGTGTTAAGATAGGTGCGATGTTATTCTCGTTATTTATTATTTAAGCAAGCTGTTATATTTTCAGAAAGTTCGACACTGTGAAACGTATCACACGTAACGCATGAAATGGTACACTAATCGATGGGTTTCCAATAGTTTCGCTTACATCAATACTTTTAACATTATAAGATGCATGAAGCAACATCTATTCTATTAGATAATCCTTCTCAAGCTGATAACTTTTGATTCTCAGCAAGGATGCGATGTCTCACATGACACATACTCCATTTCTTTACCAAGCTTCCAACGCAGGTCGATAATGCTTGATGATTCTTCAAGCCGATATGAATTAAAGGGTGCTATTACTGCCCTCCTCCGGAATACAGGCAATATATTGCTTTCCATTCGGTTTTACGAAAAATTGTAATTGACACATCGTTGGTCTTACGAAGGTCTCGTAAGAGAATTCGTAGGAAGCACAGAATGAAGGTCATCATACCAAACAGCGAAAAATGTCTTACTGAGAATTCGGATGTATAAACAGATTAAAAGGTAACGATATTCTTTCTTTTCAACTATATAGGAATAAGAAAGTAAACAAGAATACAACGCACGAACGAGCCATATCAGTTCATAAAAGGGGTATAAGATATTCTGCGTTAGACACACAACAACAACAACAATACATAGTTAATAGAAAATAAGAATATCTTTATATATACATTACATACGAATTATTGCTAACGTAGAGCATTGTTTATTTCACATTAAATAAAGCTAACATAGCATTACCAGAACTAAGATATAATGTGCAAATAAGCTACAATCTATAAAACACTCTAAACGCATCTAGAATATAAAAACTAACATTTAACAAAAGTTCCTAATACTTAACAGCAGTAAACGTACGGTAGCACGCATACAAAACGTAACGCTATTCGATACTTTTTTCGCATATCTTAACATATCATTGTAACTTTTACATCAACACTGATTTACGTAGCATTTAGAGTATCATTTCGGCTAAACTAACACAAATGAGTATTTCTTTATATAACTAACATGCGAATATCTGTTTAACATAACAAGGTTTTTCATATTATAAAGCCTTACATAGCATCAGTATGGGGAACTAAGAAAATAATGTACAACGACAAACTAACACACCTTAAGCCCGAATAAGGGGTTAACATTAACAAAGTTCCAACATCTGAGCACTGTAAAGTAACTACATATGCATACAATCGTAACCTATTCATCACTTTTTCCAAACATATCTCTAAAATATTAATGTTAATTGTTTACATGACAGCGGTATTATTTAACAAGGATTTATATAATCTTGTCCTAATCACTAATAACAGACAACGAAACTGATAAAAATAAACACATAGTTTTATCAAACATAAATACGACAAAAATAAAGTTCTATGTATATACTAAGCCATACGATATATGTCTGACGTAACAACGTTTTTACTTAAATAAAGCTAACATAAATAAACTGGAACTGACACAATAAGTACAAATGTACCAACGACTGAAAACTGACGAACAATCGTACGAATAAACCACTCACGTTAATAAACTTCCGCGCTCATATAACAACAGTAAAGATACCTAACCACTTCAGTCAAAAACGTAACTATTCACACTTTTTCAGCATACATATCTCTAACATATCATGGTTAATTTTACATTAACATCGTAATATTTAACAAAGTTTAACAGCATAACCTGTCTAATCATCATACCGCAGACAATGAATATAATGCTGACCGTAAAAATGTTTTACCATCAACTTCGATAATATAGATTTAAGCAAAAATTCATATAAGCCTCGTCTAAATATCATAATCCCGATCGAATAATTGCAAACAAACAAAGTTTTAAACTTTTAAGTGTTAAGTGTGGAACTTTGTTAATGTTAAGGCGCTTTTAATTACGCGTAAGTTGTGTTAAGTTTTGTCGTTGTAGCATTATTTTTCTTAAGTTCTGGTAATGCTATGTTTGCTTTATTAATATGAAAACATTATGTTAACATATATTCGGATGTTAGTCATATAAGCGGAACTCAATTTTGGGTGGTTATGTTTAGACGAAATATACTTAAATGCTACGTAAACTCAGTTGTTTGATGTAAAATTAAAATGATGATGGTTAGAGATATGGCCTGAAAAAGTATGAATATAGTTGACGTTTTGTAATGCTGTGCTAGGTATTTACTGCTAGTTAAGTTAATGGAACTCTGTATAAAGATGTTTTTTGTTTTATTCACTAGCGTAAGATGATGTTAGATTTTGGTTTATTGCAGCATTATACTTCATTAGTTCTGGTTAATAGCTAATGTTAGCTTATTAAATGTTGAAAACAATGTTACGTTAGAATATATTCGTTGGTTAGGTATATAAAAAGAACTTATTTTTGTACTATGTTAATTGTTTGTTGTTGTTAGTTGTCTATACCGAGAATAATAATACTCCTTTTTGAAACTGATATTCGGATTCGTTCGTTGCGTTCACTATTCCTGTTTATCTTATCTTCTGATTGTTGAGAAGAAATAATCTCGCGTTACCTTCTAGATCTCTGTATTTATACTTAACAGAATTTCGTCAGCAAGACAATTTTTCGGCTGTGTTGGTATGATGAACCATCATCATCTGCTCCTACGATGTTTCTCTTTACGAGGACCTTCGTAATAACCTCAACGATGTGTCAATTACATTTTTTCGTAAAACGAATAGAAAGCAATATATTGCCTGTATTCCAATTGGAGGTGCAGGTAATAGACCTTTAATCATATCGGATATGAAGCAATTCATCGAAAGATTATCGACTGCGTTGAGCTTGGGTAAAGATGAGTAAATGTGTCCAATCTGGACATCGATCCTGCTGACAATCAAAGGTGACAGCTTGAGAGGATATATACGAATATAGATGTTGCTTTCTCACTGCATTGATAATGTTTAAAAGTATTGATTGGGTACGCAACTATTGGACACCGCATCGATTGTGTGACCTCTCATGGCGTTACGTAGTATATGGTTTTCACAGTTTTTACACATCTGAAAACATATAAACACTTTGCTCTTAAGATGATCAAATAAACGATTAACATCGCCTTAAGATGTTGACATACTGGGTTTAAATATCATATAAGCACATGGTGTAATCTATGAAATTTACACCGAACATGTGGTTTCCCGTATAATTCAGTATACAGAAATGCTTAATAACTATCAGCCAGGATACGTTTACTTCTCTCTGCATGGCGAGTGAGTGGCTGTTGAAGCCGAATATGCACGCAAACTGGTAAGTGCGTTGGCATCTTTTGCTAACATACTATCGATGGTGTTGAAATTCTGAGAAACATATAGATTGCTCAAATTTTTCATAACAGAATCCTATGTTTACGCCCTGATTAGATGGATTGAATATATTATTTATAATAAAAACTTATTTATTTCTTGCGTATCTTTTTGTTGTAGGTTTTTTTTATGGAGGTTTAGATTTCATCCCCTCTTTTTGAAAACTTGTTTTATTCGCTTCAGACCTTTTTGTGGTAGATTTCGAAAACGTTGGTTTCAACTGTTTATTTCACTGCAGCGTTGTGTCAGTGTTACAGCTATGCTTGTTCTGTTTAGCCTTTACAGAGAATAAAAAACTTTACTTTGTTTGTCTTTACAATTTAGGTATTATGCTCGATTAGACAGGTTTATGCTAAATTTTTTGTTAAGATTTACTATGTTAATGTAAAATTACATTGCTATGTTAGAGATATGCTTGAAAAGCGTGAATAGTTTACGTTTTTGTATGCTATGTTTAGTTACTTTACTGTTGCTACAGTGTGGAAACTTTGATTAAATGTTAACAGTATTATTCGTGGTGTAAGTTGTGTTTAGGTTTTATCTTTAGTACATATTATCTCTGTGAATTATTTTCATGTTTACGAACACAATGTTAGCTTGTATTTGAATGTGGAAACCTATTATGTTTAGAGTATCTGCGTTTTATCATTTGATCACATGTAGGCCAACACAATCGTTGTGATAAATTTTTGCTACATGTTAACTTAGATAGTATGTAAGGTTATACCGTTAATATGTTTAGAGATATGGCTTGACAAAGTGTGATAGAGTACGATCTTGGTAAGCTTATGTTGTTACTTTACATGATAGTGTTATGTGTGCCAGAACTTTGATACACGTTAAGAGTTTCACTATACTAGTAAGGCGTGTCAGGGTGTTGTCTTTGAGTGGGCTTATAATGTCATTAGTTTAAGATATGACCTTGCTAACGTAAGTTTTATTGAATGTGAAAACTTTGTTAGCGGCTTACGTATTTGCTTTAGATCTTTGTTATAAAAGAACTTGATTTTATGATATGTTTTATCCAAAATGATACTCGAATGTGACTTGAATCAGAACGATAGATCAATAGATCAATAAAGATCAAATTGACGGAGGGATGGTTTGATAGTGGTTTCGAGACTTTTAGTGAATCTTACTGATTTAGGGTATGTAAAACGTTACAATTTTAGTAAAAAATATGACCTTAATCAATAGATCAATAGATCAATAGATCACAGGTGGTCAGGAGGGAGGTTGGATAGTGGTTTGATTTAGTGATTTACTGCTTTAGGGTATGTAAAACGTACATTTTAGTAAAAAAAATTATTACCTTAATCAAATAGATATCAATAGATCACGAATGGTCAGGAGGGAGGTTGGATAGTGGTTTGATTTAGTGATTTACTGCTTTAGGGTATGTAAAAACGTAAATTTGTAAGTTATAAACATAAAAAGAATAAGAAATTTTATTTATTTATTTATTTAATTTTTATTTATTTTTTTCTTTTCTGTATCGAGGATACATCATAAGAAAGATGTATACCAAGTTTATTGTTCTACGCGAATATTTCGTTTTTGTGGGCTCGGTGACTCACCTTTGGGATGTGCACGGTTATTTACGCCATTCGATATGGGTACCTTATAACGTGAAAGGTTATACCGAGTTTTCATTCGTTCTAGTCAATATTTCAGATTTGGGGGGCCGGTCCCTCAAATTTGGTTCCATCGTCACTTTTTACCCCTGGATACATCCTAAGATACAACCTAAAAAGGCTGTATATCAAGTTCGTTGTTCTATGTCAATATTTCAGATTTTGGGTGAGTACCCCGTCTGGGGCACCCACAGTATTTTAACCCCGGGGGCCTCTAAGATACATCCTTAGAAGGTTGTATACCGATTTTCATCATTCTATGTCAATATTTCAGAGATTTTGGGGGGCTGGTCCCCAATTTGGTCAAATCGGTCCTTTTACCCCGTATACAATTTAAGATACACCTAAAAAGGCTGTATAGTCAAAGTTTCAGCTTTCTACATCAATATTTAATGTTTGGGGCGGGATCCCTTCTGTGGGAATCCTAGACACCCTATACGGCTCTTATAACCATCATATTCGAACTTCTACGCCCGATAACCTTATACAATAACTAACATTGTTGTTATCGACTGGTTTATTAACATCGGCACGAGTGGGCTCAACACGGTGCCGGAGGCCAACTCATCAGAATTCAGCATACGCAAGTATGTCTAGAATTTACACTCTGGAATCCTCTCACCAAAGTTTCAGCCAATTTACGAACATTTCGATTTTTTAAGGGGGTGGGGTCCCTTCGGGACCCACGGGGTGTACCTCGTCTCGAGAGGTTACCTTCCCCATCTAACACCCTCCAAATTTTAAACCCAGATACGATAACCCTATTACCCCATGTACGATGTATACTTCGAAGCTCGGCACCGGATGCGAGAAGAAACCGCCGGCGGAAATAAAATAACAAAAAATAATAAATAATAATAGATAAATAATAAATAAATAGAATAATAGTGAATCATGAATTACCGAGAGGTCATAACTCACTCACAACTAATAAATTAAATGAACTAATAATATAATCAATAAATAAGTAATACAGACAGATCAACACTAACCGATGTCTGAACAAAACCGAACCCTGACAAAGGGAGCCGGAGACCCGGAGCCGGAGCCGAGTCTACAGAGCCACGAGTCACGGGCTCCAGAAGTCGTGAGTCGGAGTCAGAGTGGCGTAAAAAACGATCCCTTACCAGGGATCTTTTTTTCGACTCGAATCCGATTTAAATAATAAATCTTTTGTTGAAATTAATGGAATAAATAATAATAATAATAATAATAAAATCAATGACAAGACAAACACAGACATACGGACTTCGTTTGTGCTGTTTTGTCGATTGACAGACACCTTGAGTCTGTAATCGTCCACATAAGCCTAATATAATCTCTATTCCTGGTTAGCGAAAGAAGTGGGGCGCAGGTGGGGGAATATATATATATTATATATATAGATATAACCGTAATATATATATATATATTATATATATCTATATATATATAATATATATTATTATAATATATATATATATATATACGATATGTATATATATTATAGTATATATATATATATATATATATAGTTTATATATAATATATATATAATACTTATTATTTATATATATATATATTATTATATATATATATATCTATGATATAAACTATATTAAGTATTATTATTATATATTATATATATATATATATATATATATATATATATTATATATATATAATATATATATATATATATATAATATGATTATATTATTATTATATATATATATATATATATATATATACTATATATATATAATATATATATTTATATATACTATATATATATATATTATATTATAATATATATATATATATTATAATATTTATATAATATATATATATATATATATATATATTATATATTATATATATATATATATAATATAATATATATATATAATATATATATATTATTATATATATATAGCTATATATATATATTAACATTCAAAAACCCAAATTTAAGTTTTAAGCAAAGAAGTTTCTGCACTTACGTCAAAAATAACAGAAGATTATTTTCAATAATAATATATATATATATATATATTATATATATATATATATAATATATATATATATCTATATATTATATATATATATATAGTATATTATACTTATATATATATATTATATATTATATATATATTATATATATTATTATATTATTATATATATACTATTAATTTTAAAATGGTGGAAAATGGAGTTGAGTGGAGGGTGCCTCTATTATGCGGATGATTTGGTTTGTGTGGCGAATCTTGAAGAGAGTTTGAGAGGATTGATAGAGAGATTTGGGAGGGTGTGTAGAAGGAGGGGCTTGAAAGTAAAAGTAGATAAGAGTAAGGTGTTATGGTTGTGAGTAAGGACACTCCTCAGTGTGAAGTTATGTAGATGGTGAGCGCTGGAAAACGTGTCTGAGTTTAAATATATTAGGGTATATGTTTGGATGAGCAGGGAAGGACGATGAGAGTGGGTAGTAGGAAGTGTGTGAAGGCAAGTAAGGTGGCTATTGCGTGATCGTTTTTGGTGAATGCAAAGGGACTAAAGTCTTGAGTGTGCTAGTGCGTTTACATGAGGGATATGTTGTTACCTGTGTTTATTGTATGGTAGTGAGACTAGGGTCTGGAGAAGAAGAAGATCTAAAGTTCAATGTGTTCAGATGGACAATCTTAGGGTGTGCATAGGTGTGAGAAGAATTGATAAGAGAGGAATGAACGTATTAGAGAAGTGGTGTGGTGTGAAGAAAGGGGTAATGAGAGAATAAATGAAAGTATGTTGAGATGTTTGGTCATGTGGAAAGGGATGAATGATAGTTCGGTTGGTTTAAGCGGATGTATAGTAGTTTCGAGTGTGTTGGGAACCGACCGGCTGGGAGACGGAAGAGAAGTGATTGAGTCCGGTAGAAATGTATTGAAGGAGAGAATTCGGAGTTTGGCAGAGGTGGGCGAGAATAAAGTGATGACTAGGAGAGAATGGCGGGGTATTTGTATGGGGGCATGGTTGTGGCCCACCTGGGCCAGGATATGAACCCTAATTGACGATTTACCATAGTGAAGGGTCCGTCGCGGTCCATGATGCTCTAGGGTGGATTTTCTGTTTGTGACGAGCTCTCACTAATTATGGGTAACGAAGGGGCGGTAGGCTGGGCTTGTCTTTTACGAAGTTTGTAAATGTTCTCCCTAATGCTTTTCTTTTCCGATGCTTTGTAAAACAACCTACCCCCCTCATCTTGGGGCAAAGAGGAAGGTGAAGAAAGAAGAAAGAATATATATAATATATATATATATATATATATGATATATAATATATATATATATATATAGTATTGAAATATATATAATATATATATATATATATATATATATATAATATGGAGGGCAAACATTTCATTCTCTTTCCATTGAACTAAAATTGGTAAACCTTGGTTTAACTCTGCTTGTTCTAATGCAATTCCCATAAGTGATATTG